>SNQJ01S0000804.1:742322-762281 GCA_010110895.2 Picea sitchensis | reverse complement strand
GTTCTCTTGGTGTAGAGGATCCATGGGCATTGCTGCCCTGGATTGTTGACTATGTAACCCTATAACCCCCTGTATGCAAAGAAAACAACAAGTGGGAGAATGTTGGGTATGTGTTATATTCTTTGCACGAGAATTAGTGTTTGCATTGCACCGGGCGCGCAGGGGGGTGCAGGGGGACAAAATCCTCTTGCACTGGGGTTCAGGGGCAGCGCCCCCGATATTTTTTTTTTCCTTGAGAAACATGTCACATTTCCCCTCGATTTTCATGTACATTGTTGGGCGGCTTTTCGGCACATGGTTTTTTACCGATGATTTTCTATTTCCGGTTAAGGAATTAGGGTTGTTGACTAATCCAAGTCATTGGGTCAGGGTTTTGGATGTCCCTGGATCCTATATGTATATTGTATTGTAAACAATGTATCACTATGAATGAATATTGAATATGTTGGTTTTCCCGGTTTGGGTTTCCAGGGGAAAAATATCTGTGTAATGCTTGTATTTGCCATTGTATATTTTCTATTCTTTTACTGAAAATATGTTTGTAGTAAATATTGCACAAGGTTAAAATATACAGTATTGGGGTTGATTTTTTGCTCCATGCAACAACATTTTATAACCAACAACATCAATAATGCATTGATTTTCAAGATTTAACTTCTAGAAACCCGAATTCACCTATGAAAGAGAAGAAGATTCAACAACCGTAAGATTCGTCTGGGAAGAAATGACAACGGTTGATTTTCAAGGTTAATCATTTATCGCACAATCATCACATAATTGATTTTCAAAGGGTTTATATTGAAAATAGGTTCACACATAGTTTTTAATTGATTGGAGAGACTATGGAATGCTGCACATAACATTAATTTTTAGACGTGGGGCCCACCTCAACTAGGTACCAAAGTATTGAATATCTAGAAAAATGTATGAAAGTTTGACTTAGGATAATTCGATATCTGATATCTCGATTTCAAGTGTATCAGATATCGGGTATCTATTAAATGATAACATAAAAATTAACACATTGCATATATCTAATATGAGATATAAGAGCATGGTCCCATTAACACATGACACCTTTGTATTCTCTATGAAAAATGTTATGTTGGCATGCCATATTGTCATTGGTTCCTCTTGGTGTCCCTGTTGGAGTGCTTAGTTGGCTTCACATGGAAGATGGCATGAAAAGGTGACACAATGCTTATGTGGTGATATCAGATATCGAATATCTAGACATCGTGATCTTGCTTGTGGGCTTAAACTCCCCGGGAGCCGATAGCTTGATGGTGTGATAGTCAAAGTCCCAGTGGGTAAAATTAGATCTGGACCATTGATCCTGAGCCCGATCAAAACCATTTATTCATGTCCAATAAAATTGATCAAATCTAGACCGTTGGATGAGCCCAATCAAATTTGGACCGTTGATATGTGATATTCACAAAGAAAATAAAGTCTTATTAATAATACAAATCACATAATAAATCCAAATTTATTCTAAACACCAATTAACACTATAAATTTATTAAAATTTCTCAAATTTAAATAAAGTTGCAACATTAGGCTCCATCTAGGGATCGTGTATCCTTGTGAGGAACTAAATAACAATAGACCATGTGCCTTCATTATTGGGTTATAGATTCATTATTTTGAAAACAAAACTTATTCTAATTTTTTTAAAGAGAATATTAACCTCTCTTTTAAACAATTAATAAAACCTTTTCTCTCAATTGTAAAAATTAATCTATAATAGAAGAGACAAAACTACTAATAATTACATATTTAAACATGTTTAAGAGAATAAGACCAAAAAATGATAAAAATATTTTCTTTCACTCAAGATTACTCAAGGGCTATCTAAGATAATTGAATCATAAATTTGAGCTCAAAAGTCAAATTCCTAACTGATATTTGTCAACCAAAGGTTTTAAGAAGTAAAATTTTATATTATAGCTTATTAAGGTTAGAATAAAGTTATTCATGAGGACACTAGTTTGATTGAGTAATAAGATAAATATACTCATTTCATAAAACTCCTTCATATTCATAACATTTCTACACTACCAAAAAGCGTCCATAACCTATGGTGTAGTCATCCTAACATCACATGCCTTGCTTCACTTCCAACGAGCATCTATAGCCCCGATGAAGATATCTTTATTTCCCAATTGAATTTCCTTTCACCATCCCTTTTACTCATATTTACTTTGTATGAGATGGGGGAAATCAACATGTTTTACAAACATAGGGATGATGTTTGTTTATCAAAGATGAGTTGGAAATACCTGAGTTATAAATTATACTCATAAAAGTTTTTCATTTCCTTAGTCTTAACTCCATCTTTCCAGAATGAACCAATTTCATGCTTCATTAATTTTAATGTTTAATAAAATTCCTTCGGTAACTCAATCAACTAAAATTTGACAACCAAGCCTCTGTCTATAAAAGAATAAACCCAAAATATACCTTTTCAACTTTTATAAGAAAATTTAAAGATTTTCTCTTTTCTGGTTAATAATAACATGCCAAAAATCTTCATTACTAGTTAGAACAATCGTTTCTACCAATATTAGTAAAATTTGAGATACACAAGATCTTAGTTTATTTTAAAAGTCATAACTTATATAAAAAAAACTGTATACACTAAATTAATCTAGAAGCAGTCTAATTGATAAGAAAAAAAAGAAACACTCTAACTAAACTACAATTAAATCTGAAACTTTTAAACTTAAAACAACTAAAGTTTTGAAAAAAAATATTACCTTCAAAAGAAAAACTCCCAATATGCTTTCATTGGATCATTATTCTTGATAAAATAAAATAATAAAACTTATTATGAGTCAAGTTTCAAATCTAATAAACTTATTTTTAGAGGTTTTATTTTTATTTTTTATTGTATGGAAAAGTAAATGCCAATGTCAATACAAACCGATTATATACAATGAAATGAAAAATAAGAAACTGTCTAGAATTCAATAAAATGATTTAAGGACCACCCATTGATAGGAAATTCCAACAAATCACCATCCAAATTATGAAGAGAAACTAAATTATTTCCTTCAATTGCAGTAATCCTGAAAGGTTCAAGCCACAAATTATCAAATTTTCCATGTTTACCATGATCTTCTCTTCTTATTTGAAGACATTGCTTATTTACAACTGAAACAAACCACAAACTGAAAACAAATACTCTGTAAATTTGAAACAAAGCACTCTACTGTTGAACTGGAAATTGAAATAATTCTCACACTACAAGCTTATTTTATGTATGTTATTGGACTAATCGATAAATGCAGACATAAACAGATCTCCCTAGAGTCCACAGGAAACTAGATCATAACAACAAAAAATATAAAATTTTCCCTAAATTTTAATTATCAAGCATACTAACTAACAAGAGATAAATGCCATGCCTTTTAAATGTCATTTTTCCTCGCTAGTGTCATCCTCACTCCATTCCAAGGCTTATGGGATGTTGAACCTGTAAATAAACACAAGCCAAAAAAGTGAAAGAAACAACGTATACTCAACAAAACCTATGTATGTGATCAAGGAGTCATACAATAAAATAAGACCAATTTTATGGGAAATAAATATATCACTGTATTAAAGATATGAAAAGGAGAATACAACCAATGCCTTGATGTTGTAAGGTCCCTTCCAACAGTTCCTTTCTTCCCACACACTTCTGCTCCACGGATCCTGAGATCAACAATCTATCTTGACAAAGAAAAGCTCAAAGCCAACATACAAGCTCCAAAAACTCCAAGCTACAAAACTCAAGAACTTTCCAACCCAATCAAGCTAACTTTCTCAAGCTAACTTTCCCCATGAGAAATCCTCTCCTTTAATAGGATGAAAAGGATAGGGTGAGGAGGTTAGGATGATCCCATGAGATCAGGGACATGACTCAGATCCAAACCGATCGGAGGCCACCTCACCCTCGAAGCTTCTATTCTAGAACTTTCGAGAAATTTCTCTTTTTCCTTCGTATGAAAAATCGTCGCACCCTTAAAAATAAGAAAACTGCGACATCATTGCAGGATACCGTGGTGAAACCTACGATGATCCTAGATCATCGCACCCTTTAACACTAAGAAGGGTGCGATGATCTCTTTTTATAAGGTTTTTACAAAGGAAAATATAATTTTCATCTTTCTGGGAAAATATGTCGTCATTCTTCTTCAAGGATTCATGCCATTGATCCTTCTAAAGACAAAGAATAGGTTTACATCATTAACGGTCATAGGGGTGACGAAAATAATGTGTAACAGTGATCCCCCCAAAGTATGAAGTTAGAACAGAGTGACAACTGAAATACTTTGTCGAGTGTGTGTAGGGAACAAGGAACACGTCAGTCGGAAACCTGCCAACAAATAAGGAAATATAGTACAATAATATATCATCATTGAGGTAGGAATTCCCATACTCAGAATACAAATGAATCAAAGAATAAATGCCGGCATGCAAAGATCCACGTCAAGTAATACAGGTCATGGCCACCAAACATACACTGTGGATCCATGCCATTATGACTCAAATATGAACGCAACCACCAAAAATACACTGTGGATCTATGTGTTAAAGAATCAAATTTGAACATAGCCATGAGACATACATAGTGGATCTATGTAATAGTACAATCTGAATAAACTCCAATGCAACTTGAATCTGTCAGAAAAGATCCAAGGTCTTCTTCTCCATCACTCTATAGTACGTATCTAACCAAGCGAATACATGTGTTGAAGTCGAACATGGTAGAAAACACTTGATTACCGGTCATTAGTGAATACCGTTAACAAGTGCGATGGAAATCACTATTAATGTAAATGACTCCCAAGGTACACCAGTACAATCCAACGGGTGAGAATTAATGAGCTGAAGTCAAACACTCGGCGGAATCTCCTGATTAGGGGTCAATAATGAAAACCCACTATCGAAAGCGAGGAAACCTGCCATTGAGGCATGCAAGATCCAAGGTATTAACTAGTTTCTAAGTCTAATTCTTGGATAATGAGTTGAAGACGACAGGAAAAGACTCGTCACAGGAGGGCCTTAATGTATCCCCCATGAATGAAACGAAACAGGTAAAACGATTTGAAGTAGATCAGAGTAACCAGTGACTCAGGAATGACTCAGCGATGGCCAATGCAATAGAAGGCTTAAGGAATGTAGAAATGGCTGACGTAGTAGAAGGATTTCCAGGTTGAACTTCTCTCTGAACATATCGACGACATGACAAATGTCTTGGAAACACCGACTCAATGACACGACAGGGATCACAAACCAATTTGTAATCTTAGAAAGGGGTATGATCAAGAGACAAGAGTATTTTCCAACCTAGACACAAAGCAAGTGAAAGGGTGTCATTTTCAAAGGTGACTCTTCCATATAATACAGGTTTAGATACATTTCTTTCCCAATCCCCCCCCCCCACCATTTTTGGCGAGTACCTCTTTATTTTTACGCAAGCTTGAGGAGGATAACATATTCTTGTAGATTTAAGATCATCCTTTGGATGAGTCCCTCAGAGTATGTTTAACGAACCCTAGGAAGGAGTGGTTCGGTCCCATATGGGTCTTTCAATGCTTGTTTAATGAGTCCAAGGAAATAAAACTCAGGGGTTTTTCATGTTTTGAGAGTCTGAAAAACACTTAAAGGAAACTCCAAAATGTCATTTTTCATAAAGTAGACCGATGAGACCGAAAAAGAGATAAACTAACTCTCAACATATGTTTCCTTCAAATACTTTAACGAGCATGAAAATAAAAAGATTGCTCGACAATATTTTCATGTTTAGAGAGTCTGAAAAGAGCTTAAAGGGAACTCTAGGGGGTTCCTTTTTCGTATAACCTTTATGAGTCTGAAAAAGTGATAAACGTTTACTGGGTTACATTCTCATGTATTTACGAGCATGAGAAAGAAAAAAGACTAATCTCGAGATTGTTTTCATTTTTATGCAAGATTAAAACAAAAAAAAACTATGCTTGGGATAGATTTTATTTTTACACAAGCTTAAAACTAAACAAAACTATGCTTGGACCTGGTTTCATTTTTACACAAGCTTGAACCAAAGGAAACTATGCTTGGGATAGATTTTATTTTTACACAAGATTAAAACTAAACAAAACTGCTTGGACTTCCCAATGCATAACACATGGATGCTTGGTACTTAGCCCCCATCTTAAGAAAATAACAACTTTAATTTCAACATGAATTCGAGAGGCTGAAGCATTGCCCCCCAAGCTTCGGTTCATCCAACCACACATGAGTATGAAAAGAAGCTTCAAATACTATACGTAACGAAGTACTTGACTCAATTGAAGAGGGGAAAACTCTATTTCATTTTTTAACGAGCTTTCCACAAAGAAGAAAAACTATGCTCAAGAATTCGGGTTCAATCCCCATACCTTTGTTTCATTTTTTAATGAGTTTGACAGAGAAACAAGAACTATGCTCGTAACCTCTGTTTCATTTTTTAACGAGATTGCTACAGAGACGCAAAAACTGTCCTCACATCTGGTTTCATTTTTTAACGAGCTTGAAATCAGAAAACCATGCTCAAAGCTGGTTTCATTTTTAATGTATCTAAACATGTATTCTATGGAAGAGTTGGAAAGTTCTTGAGTTTTGTAGCTTGGAGTTTTTGGAGCTTGTATGTTGGATTTGAGCTTTGCTTTGTCAAGATAGATTGTTGATCTCAGAATTCATGGAGCATAAGTGTGTGGGAAATAAGGAACAGTTGGAAGGGACCTTACAACATCAAGGCATTGGTTGTATTCTCCTTTTGATATATTTAATACAGTGATATATTTCTTTCCCATAAAATTGGTCTTATTTTATTGTATGACTCCTTGATCTCATACATAGGTTTTGTTGAGTATACGTTGTTTCTTTCACTTCGTTGGCTTGTGTCTATTTACAGGTTCAACATCCCATAAGCCTTGGAATGGAGCGAGGATGACACTAGTGAGGACAAACGACATTTAAAAGGCATGTCATTTATCTCTTGTTAGTTAGTATGCTTGATAATTAAAACTTAGGGACAATTTTATATTATGTTCTGTTTTGTTCTAGTTTCCCGTGGAATCTAGGGAGATCTATTTATGTTCACATTTACCGATTAATCCGATAACAATGTACAATCTTCCTATTCTAATAAGATTCACCAATCTAGTCTCACTACTAAATATGACTAAAATTTCATAACTAGATATAATTACTATAATAACTCTTACAAGATAATAATTCTCTGGCAAGATTTATTAGGCGAATCTTATGAAATGTTTTCACTCCCAATGAAGATATGGAATTCAAAGACTTTTCATTTGCCAAAGGATTGGTAAAATTGTCTGCTCCTTAAAAAATTTAGTTAAAAATTTTAAAATTCAATTATGAAAATATTAAAAAAAAAATTATATTAAATTTTATATTCTTATAAAATTAAGATAAATTTTATAATAATGAAATTATTAATAAATAAAAGTATTATAAAATTTTTATTCATTTTAATTTGAATAATTAAAATTATTTAAAAAAAAATACATGTTTAAAATTAAAATAAATATCTAGATTTTATTAAAATATCTATGAAAGATAATGGTTATATGGAAGTTTGAGACCATAAAGTTTAAATTTCGTTAAAGTTAATAGCCGACCAACCCGAGATTTCGTCTGTCAATTTGTATATCGTGGAACTTCAGGTGTTGTTTGGAGGACACAAAACAATAGAAGCACAATTTTGAGCCTGTCAGTCTGGGAACCTGCGATCCAAAATGTGGCTAAGTATGGAATGATGAAGCCTTACATACTTTATAAAATCCCATGTCCATACTTTATAAAAGTACATATTTAATGTGTATAATTATTTATTTCAATATTTTAAATCTAAAATTTAGTAATATCTAACGTGCTTATCCTTTAGATTTCTTGACTTTTATTTTAATATTTTTAAATATAATCATAAACCTAATTATAATTTCATCTTAATTTATGTTTTGTATATGATTCAATAATGCACTTAAAAATTAATATCTATATTTTATAAAAATACATGTTTAATGTAAATGACTATTTATTTTAATATTTTTAAATATAGAATTAAAAAAAGCTTTGTTTTGTTTACTTCAATTTTTTTAAAATAAGAGATTTAACATCCTTTACTAATTTTATGTAATTAAATTGTACAATATTAATAATTTTATATTTGGAAATAATGTTTTTAGATAATGTTAGATAGTTGACAGGGATCACCATCTGTCAACAATCCCAATCTTGAACCAGGTAAGCCTTACTACTAAATATGACCAAATTCGCCATGCTTTTTCATTGCTGTTGCGACACTTATTCGATGCACTTGCCACAGAATTGGGTTTTATTTTTCGTGGATATTTTTTTGTCGCTATATTGACAAAGAAGAACTCATCATGGCAATATCCACAAAAAATGCCTGCCACGTGCCATTTGTTTGTATTCATGAATAATTTTATTTTTTATTTTTTTACAAACATCCGTCTATATAGCGACAAATATTCGTCTATATAGCGACGTAAGTATGTGGCAAAACAAAAATGATAAGCATTTGTTGCAATAATTTTTATTTTCATTTTTTTACAGACATTCGTCTATGTAGTGACAAACATCGTCTACATAATAACGACACACATCCATCTATATAGTGACAAACATCCGTCTATATAGCGAAAAACATCCATGAAAAAACATAAATGATAAGTTTTTGTTGCAACGAGAATGCCATATTTTCCACGCTTTTTCATCGCTATAGCGACGAGGAATGTAGGTTTTAAAAAAAATAAAATTTGCATGCCAACCACCAAACTTAACCCAATTCAATTTGATTTGAATATTGGATATTTGTAGGTGAGTGGAGTTCCCTTATTTGAATACCATGTTGTAGTAAATGCCACTCCTTTGGAAAGATGAAGCTACCTCCTCCCCTAGAAGCCTTAAGGTTTCCTCAAAATGAGCAATGTATTTTATCTATTTTTATTCTAAGATGGGTGCCACTTACACATTTGAGATGAGATCTTCATTGATGGTTATGATATATTCTAGTTTGAGGGATTCAACCTTGACCTAGAGAGGGATATTTATCTCTTCTTCCCTATATTTATTCAATTCATCTTCTCTCAAATCCTCATGTTGAATCCAATATGATAGTACCCCGAGTTGGAAATCCCCTACATATGGGTTTCGGTTCTATTTGTAGGGATGTGGGAGTGAAATTTTTTGTAGATAAAATTCACACAACCTATCCCTCATTTCTTCATCATTATCTTTACATGCACCCACAAATTCTCTTGGGGTATCTATCTTAAATGCACCCTATTGCACTGGACTCTGCATTTGAAATTTATACCACTACTCTCTGAGAAAAAGGTTGTGAAATTTGGTTATTTTCCTATATCTCATCACATATTTTTCAATATATGACATTTTGGTTATGAATATCTTCATTATCATTGCTCGGTAAATTTGAGCAGTCAAATCCTTCTTAGTTCTTGCTAGTTATTCCTTCAAATTCTTTTTTTTTTCATTTCTAGTTGCTTATGACTGTTAAATCCTTGCATTCTCATGATTTTGAACTTTTCTTGTAGGTGGTGGAATTGTTTCTCCACTCCCTTTGTGATTCCTTATACCTTATTTCCCTTGTCCATATTATTTTTTTCTATGTTTTTACATTTGAGGGCCTCATCCCTGGCTAATTCTAATTCTCTTAGAGTGAGTTGCAATGTGGATTCTATAGGTTCCATTGTATTTTCCTCCTTAGGTGCCCCTAATGGGATTCATGTAGGAATGGGATTCCTCCACCTTTACTATGGAAGAGGATATTGGGGTGATTAGTTTAGGATTTTGTTGGGATCTAGTCTTAGCTCTCCTATAGAACTTCCCACTTTCCCTTTGAATTGTGGTTTTATCTCTAATATTAAATGGGTTTCTTGGCGATGTCCTTAATTTAACTAGGGTGGCATACACTTCCTTATCTATGGTTTATAACTTGAATTTATTTTGAGATTGCTTTTTCATGGAGGTACCTAGCTTGCCTTGTTTCTTGTTCCTCCTGATATCCCTCTCAGGGCTTGGCTCTTGAGCAGATTGTTGAGATTCCATAAAGGACTATATCTCCATATCCAAAAATTATTCCCATGATACCCTAAGAATATATACTTCTAAGGAATCACAAACTACTAGCTTGATGACACCATGATGTTCTAGTGCCTCATTCTTACCTTTCTCTAGCTTTGTGCTCATCTCTCTTAGGGACTACAAAAGAAAAAATGGGATACTTAAACTTTGCTTAGGAATTTGGTGAAATAAATGTCTTAGATGGTGTAAAAATATGAAGTTATATGCATAGAACAAACTTAGTCTTCCATCACAAGTAATATATCTGAGAAAATGGTATGGCACTTTAGGCCATGGCTCTTGCAAGAATTCCCTCTTCACCCCATTGATGTCCACTACAAGCTACTCACAGTTGATAAAGGAGATGAATTTGTAGTCGATAAGAGAGTAATATCCTACAGGCTCCTTTATCGACTATCAACTACGACTTCATCTCTTTTATTTACTTTTCTATGTGATTGCTTGTCTTATATGTGAGGAATTGGTTTAATATTGGAATCATTTTAAGGAGATAATGGACCACATGCAAAGTGTTCAGAAAGGATATCATTACCTACAATAGAAGGAATACTCTAGAAGAGTCTATAATTGATTGTGGGGACTTTCCGAAGGAAATTTCAAGTAATGAAATTTGGTGTAAATTCTACTTTTGAACCTTTGAAGATGATCATAGCTTCAAATCATGACATGGAGCAGGAAATGCAAAGGATGGGCACTGCAAAACATATAACAAACATACCTTACGATATACATGATTGAAAATCGAGACCTTTATTTAGGGAAATCGATCATTCTCTACATGATATTGCCACAAACCATCCAGCGTGTTGTTCGTCCCTTTTTTGCACATGAAACTATAAAATAGGAACCCAATTATCAGTTACTAATAGAATAAAACCAATGGGATAACTAGACTGTAAAAAACAAGTCAAAATCCTCACCTTATCAATGTCCTTTCGCTAGGTCCATTAGCCCATACAAATTGGTAAGATTTGTCCATGAGTTGCATTTCCATCACCAAGACCTGCAGAAATCATCAAAGAGAATTTTTTTATATGAGTAAATAATATATAAGCAAATAAACAAACATTTAAACATGTAAAAGACTCTAGCAATAATAAAGTGGAATACCTTAATGAGCTTCTTTTTGTTTCGAGAATAGGTTATTCTTTAATGAACATGGCCAACCATGTGAAGGTGGAAGCTCATATGGCCCCTTCCCCCCCTCACATCGCTCTCAATTCCCCATAGCCAATAAATTATTTCTTTTACATAGAAAACATATAAACATTCATGCATAATTAGGCAATTCATCAAAACATATAAACATTAATTCATAAGGAGGCAAGTCATATAAACATTCATTCATATTAATAACGATAGTCATCATAATACAAGTCATAAATTTATACAATCAATTTTTATTTTTTATTTTTTATTTTCTCATAAAACCCATGAGTGGGATATCATCATCCTCATCTCGCAATGTATTTCTTGCACCATGTCATTGTGTTGATTGTGTTTCCATTCCCTCACGTACCATACTTCTGGTATGTCAATGAGCAAGGTGTGGAGGAATCTAGAAATGGGCGTCACCTGCAACAACAAAAAACGGTCATATTGATATGCTAAAAAATTATTGAAATAACTATTTCATTTTTTTAAATAACATTACAATATTTCTCTTTACCTATCTGTCTAGCCGTGACAACTGGTGTGTTCATTGCTTGTGCCATTTTCTCCTCTTGCAATTCACCCTCATGAGCTACATGCTCTTCCATTGAAAGAAGAAACTTTATAAGTACACATCAACAAATAAATATCTATAATCATAATAGAAACTTATAGAGTCTAAAGCATACATACCCAAATGACTAGTCTTATCCCCAATATCATGCGACATACACTCCCCACTATCAACTAGTAGTTGTTGAGTATTGCTACCCTCATTGCTTCAGTTTCTCTCCTGCTTAAAAAAAACATAAACATTTAGTTATTGGTAATATAGTCAATCATGAATAGATTTTACAAGTATACTATAATGATGGCCTTATTGATTTTATTTACCTGCATTTGCATCATTGGGGAGATTGGCATCTCCCTAAGATTTTTTGATATTCAACCACACTTGGAAAACCAAATATGAAACCAAACTTTAGGTGTTCCTCGGTGGCATCGGATTTGAATGTATTTCCTTGCAATGAATAACATCATTAAAATTGCTTGTAGTAAAAAAATTATTTCTTTGCTACTATTAAATAAATATTCGCCACAATTAATAATTTAATTCTTACAATTCATGCTCTTAGTTTTCTGTAGCCACCCTAGCCCATTTTACGTTTCTCGTGCTTTTCCACTCTAGCATTTGTTGCTTTGGAGGTGTCAGGCAACCTATGAAAATTTTGAAATATGTTCGATGTCACAATTGTTACTTAAAACAAAAAAAAGAAAAATTGAGCATATTTCACTAAAAATATGATATATGTCGTACCTTGCTTTACCGGGCCGTGGTTATTTTCCTTGTCTTTTTAGAAAATTCTCCTTTGCATCCTTTATCAGTGCCTTCCACTCTTTCTCCGAAACCATCGGAGGGTGCTCGTACTTGAGGTTTTCTTCCAATCTTTGCCTATATTGGGCCCTGGTATATTTCAAACTCTCGCCAGCTAACTGGGTGACCACTTTTTTGTTGAATGTATTTCCAAACAAGTTTACCATATGGCTTATCAACTCATCTTTCAAATTTATATCTTGGCCATTCCACCTTGTGCGAATTGAGGGACCAAAAAGATCCAATGCCTTGCCATTCAAGTTCCTATAAAATACATTATTTCTTGCAAAAACATTATGAGCATTAATTTAAAATAATTTCAACATATGTGCGTTTCAATTACATGATGAAAATCAATCAATTAATTAATAAATACCTGCAATATTTTGTATCTTTATTGGAACAAATCCGTCATCCACCAGAAAGGTGAGATCTAGTGTTCATGTTCTTTTCACCCACTTTGTTCTAGGATAAGCTTCCTCGCAATTGAAACTAGGTTCATCTCCAACATCATGTGGAGTCCCAGTGTCTATATGGCCCTGCTTGGGCATGTCATGTTGTTCAAAATCAATATCCTCATCATTTTATTTGATGAAAACCTCAGGAAATTAAAAAATCCTCACTCGTATGCTATGTCGATGTTGTGGTCGCATTGGAGCATAACTGCTGCCAATAACGATCTATGTAGGTTGTCCACTCTTGGGTTTTAAAAACTACTACAAAAGGAATACTTGACTTTATCATATCATATAAAAAATATAAAACTAAAAATCATAAATGAATATATGAAATAGCTGATAAAATTATGCAAAGATGCCACTTAACTCATAAGAATATATTTGAGCTTTCAACTCATTAATTTTTGTGCTGATCTCCTCTGTCACGGGTCTTGTGCTAATCAAACCAAGTAATTCTATGTTTTCCCTTTTCAGGGCCTTCCAGGCAGTTTCCATTGGGTTTGTCGAATAAAATATTTCTTCCTGAAACACCTCATCATCCACATCGAGTGTGGACTGCAAACATCAAACAATAAAATTAAGGAAATTAATTTTAACATTAAAGAAATTTAATTATTGTAATCAAATTTAGTTACTATTATACACTAACACTTACCTGATGCGACACTTGATGCGACATTATGGGTGACTTCCCACGGTCACCCTGCCACAATACATTAATCAATAWAATTAATGAAATTAATTTTAACATTAAATAAATTTAGTTATTGTAATAAAATTTAGTTACTATTACACTAACACTTTCTTGATGCGAAACTTGATGCAACATTGATGGTGACTTCCTATGGTCACCCTGGACTGATCTACCCCTAGGTGACATCCCATGGTCACCCTGCCACAATAGATTAATCAATAAAATTAATGAAATTAAATTTAACATTAAAGAAATTTAGTTATTGTAATCATATTTAGTTATTATTAACATTTACTTGATGCGACACATTGGGTGACTTTCCATGGTCACCCTGGACGAATGTAGCTACAGGTAACTTTTCACGGTCACCCTGACACAATAAATCAATCAATAAAATTTATGAAAATAATTGTAACATTAAAAAAATTAGATATTGTAATCATATTTACATTTACCGTAGACGTAGAAGCTGCATTCTCTGTTGTATGCCAAGGACCATCCCCCTGCCACAATATAATAAACATGTTATTATATGGAAATATTGAGCTCATAAGCACACAAAATATCAAATGTTAACAACTATTATATAATATAAAAAAATTGTTGCTATTACATAGATTTTTACCTGATTAGAGCTTCCTCCACTAGGCCGTGGCTTTCGACCATGATCACCCAACCACAACACAAGAAGCAAGACGTATTCAAATTTAAAACTACAGAATTAAACATGTTTAATAAATTTCATCAATGAAAAAAAAACTTTAGTGAATTACTATTAAATTGATGTTTACCTCAAGCACAGATGCTACAAGCTGTGTCGTATGACGACCGACCCCCTACCATAGTATAATAAACATGTTATCATCTTGAAATATTGAACTCATAAGCATGAAAAATGTCGAATGTTAACAACTATTATATAATAAAAAAAACGTTATTACATCGAAGTTTACCTGATCGGAGCTACCACCAGGCCATGCAGGCTTCAAGGCTTGATCATTCTGCCACAATACAAGAAGAAAGACAATTAATGCAAATGGTTCATTTAAATGGTATATAAGATAATTAATGAAAATAAATAAATAATAAGAGTGTTGGATCAAAGGTTGAGTTAAAAGGTATATAAGATATTTACCCCTCTAGTAGCATCCCCTCCATCTATTCTATTCAAATTGTAATCGATCAATAACTCTTCACCTGCAACTGTTGATTTTGTTGCACATACGAATATACAATTTCCTTCACGCCCCTCAAATATGAAATTTGGTTGCTTTGTTGTTTTCCCCGGTTGTGTACTATTTATAAAGCCCACAATGTTTTTAGAATCTTTTGGCCTTCCATCAATATACATAGTCACCCCTTTGTTTTGATTGTTTTCTACTAGTTGTATATAAGTTGGAGAAACTACGTATCCTTGCATACTTCGCATATATCGGACCAACATCAACCAATGATTGTATTTCTAGCATGGTCCGACATACTGCATGTTGTGCCTGTTTCGCCACTTGGGTGAGAAAAACAATGGCACTTGCATGCCTAGTTGGGTCTGCTAGACAAGACAAAAGTTCGTGAGTGGGTTAAACAAGACAAACACATGTAATAAACAAAGAAACAAAATAAAACAACTAAGAAATAAAATCTAGAATGCATAAGAAACTTTAGAACCATAAACAATCAACCAATGATCAAGATAATTCCACCAATGGATAACTATATTATTTCACAAAACACCATAGAGAAAAATGAGGATTTATGTGTCCCCTCTTCCTCCTTGGGAGGGCTCTTGAGTTCCCTAATGGAGATTTCTTCTTACAATAGAAGAAAAATGGAAAATGATGAAGAAAAACAATACCTATTCTCTCAAGAGGTGTGTGGAATGGCCTATTGTAATGATTCTTTAATACAACAAGGAGAAAAGATGATTCTCAAGGGAGAATTGAGGCAACATAACAATACTATGAATATYTTGGTTTCTTAGTGCACCCATGGCTTTCATTTATAGAATTTATTCAAGACAAAATATAATTGGTTCTTGGTGTGAACAAGGGGMTTTTTAGGGCACCCTTTGGTCTTGACCAACCCCCCATTCAGATTTTGCTAAGATATGGAGGTCAAATCAGGTTGGGAGCTAGTCCATAAGTGGTTGGGGGGTCGACCAGAACCATAAATGTGTCGTTAACAGGAGTGCGTGGATTTTCTCGCACACAGTCACACATTTGGTGCATTGTGCGCTTTGAGGTTTTTTGTTGGCCCGTGCACTGTCCACGCGCTTCCTTTAGTGATTTTGTGCATGCCAATTTTTTACCAATTGTATAGTTTTTTCCCTTTGAAATGCATTTTAGTGTTGCAGGTGAACTAATTGCTATTGACATTATTTTATTTCTATAACCGTTTGCTTGCAATGTTGGAGACGAAATTTTAGTGATAACATATGCCCCCTGATGTGTGAGGTTATGAGCATACATATAGCCGAAATACATCAATGTTGTTAGACACACCGACCAAACTCAGAGGGGGGGTGAATCAGTGTAGGGCTCTTTTTCAAACTTCCCTTCACAAAAGTTATTAGCTAGGAATCACCAATTACTCAACACTCATTACTATCATTTTTAATCAGTTGTATGTGAACATATATCAACAACATATAACAACATATATTATCAATAAGTCATCACCACAAGGAACACAAATAACACCCGATGTATGCACAATTTTATTTTTATTACGGACTACAATCCTTGAGTTATCATCAACAATTGAATAGAGTTAGAACTCCATAAGAGCACCTGCTCTACAATGCAAGACTCAACTTACACAACTCAACACCAATTGAGAAGAGGAATCAATACTCAACAGATACCAATCTGTCAATAAGTACACGACCTGTCAGTAGTGCAACATGTGTATGTACTACAACCTGTGTATGCCTTAGGGTTTTCTCTCTATGAAAAAATCAGATCCTTTGCAGCCTTCAGTTACATCTACTTCTATCTTTCATTGTCCCATATGAACCATAACCAATCACAACACATCTATGCTCTACCAGTTCTTACTCATGATCCTCAACCATACAATATGAATGCTACTTAGTCATGTATAAGAAACCAGTATACTATGGAAATCATATCAGTACTGAATCATAAGAGTGATGCTCACTCTATCAATCAACCAACATAACCATATCACAACAACCATACCAAGAATTCCTTAAGCATTCACCATACAATAAGCAATAATATCCATCAAACTATGTAACCATATCAGAGTTTCTATGGCAGATCTAAGCCCATGGAATGTAGATCTGGAACTTGCTTCAGACTTCAAGAACTTGCTATCAACTCACACTCAAGTATCCATGACTTCTGTTGCGCCTCTTTCGTCACCTTAGTGAGAAAAACATAGGTGCTTGCAAGCTTAGTTGGGTCTGCTAAACAGGACAACTGTAAGGAAAAGGGTTAGAGAAAGAAATATAAAAGAACAACTAAGAAATAAACTAAGAAATAAAATAACAACTAAACTAATGAGCATAGGGACATAAGGACAAAAGAAACAATAAGACCCATGTCACCAATGGTAAGATTTATATCAGTGAAAGAAAACACCAAGAATAAAGAGGACTATGAGTCCCTTCTTCCTCCAAGGGAGGGCTCTTGGACCCCCACAAATAAGCTCTTCTTACAACTTTGAATGAAAATGGGAATTCTTTGCTAATCCACTCAAGGGGTGAGATGGATTGCCCAATGTAATGGTGCTAGTATACTCTTGATGAGAATAGAGGATTCCTCAAGAGAATAGTAGCAACATTACTTTGCTATTGAATTCCTTAAAAAATGAAGTGCACCCATGGCCTTTTTATAGCACCTCTTTGAGGTATTGTGCAACCAACTTGTAGTGTGGAAAGAGGCTAATTAGGGCATTTTTAGGTCTTTGACCAACCACCCAGTCGGATCCAGTCCAAATTTGAGTGTCAAATCAACTTGGAAGCTGAACTGGAGGTGGGTGGGAGGCCGACCACTCTCATAAATGCATTGTTCTCAGATGTGCGCAACTTTTAGCGACCACAGTCGTGCATCGGGCGCATTTGCGCTTTTCCTACGTTTCTGTTTTGCGCATGTGCGCGCATGCCCTGTGTAGTCATAGCGCACTTTAATTTTTTCATTGGTTGTATAGTTTTTGACCCTTTGGAAATGATTTTGTGTTAATTTTGGTCCATGGGTGACCTCATAACTATTTGGCGATGCTGAATTCTTGTAACCATTTGCAGATGAAATTTCAATGATAACAACTTCATCCAACTGTATGCGCTCTGCCTTCCTTCAACCCCTTGCTATGCTCAAGAGACGATTTTCACAAGAGACTTTGCTTCTTATTTATACTCTCCAAGTAGCTTCCTTAGAAGCATCTTCTAGGCCACTTTGTCCACATAGTCACCTATGTCCAACTCTGCCCAATTTTCCACTTGTACATGTATCCAATAGTCACTTGACCACTTAACCCATTTTCCTCATTTTAGGGTTAACCTTATTATAACCACTTTCCATAATTAGAAAGTTCTCCATTTACTTTGTTATTTAAATAATCCTCCTTGACTTTGTCACTTCACTTTATTATTTAAATAATCCTCTTTGATTTTGTCACTTCACTTTAATATTTAAATTATTCTCTTTGACTTTGTCACTTCATTTTATTATTTAAATAATCCTCTTTGACTTTGTCACTTCACTTTATTATTTAAATAATCCTCTTTGACTTTATCACTTCACTTTATTATTTAAATAATCCTCTTTGATTTTGTCACTTCACTTTATTGTTTAAATAATCCTCTTTGACTTTGTTACTTCACTTTATTATTTAAATAATCCTCTTTGATTTTGTCATTTCACTTTATTATTTAAATAATCTCTTCTTTGCAAGCACTTTGACTTCTTTGACCTTTTGGGGCTTCAAGCCAACATATGAAGGTCCTCCAACTTCGTAAGGACATAACTCTCAAACTGTGAGGAGTTATGTGATGTTCCACATACCGCCAGAAATGGCTTGACATACACTATCCATATAGGATAGTTTCATTGACAAATTCACTGATATTCATCTCATTATTCCATAATTAATCATGGGTTCTCTAACCATACTACTAGGATAAATCAACCGTAAAGAGTCTTCCAGTGAGTGCTTTTACCATAAGGGGACCACTTTGGAGTTCACTGCAAAGTGTCTTCTCGTGAGGGCTTTCACCATAAGGAGATCACTTTGGAGTTCATCCATTTGTACAACTATGACCTTTGGAGTTCACCACAAAACGTCTTCCCGTGAGGGATTTCACCATAAGGGGACCACTTTGGAGTTCATCCATTTGTACAACCATGACAATACAATAATGAGCCATCTTTACATCAATCCAACTACAAATCATTGATCCATCTTCATCTATGCATACGACTATGACTCCTCTTGAATCAATCCATTGACATCAAGGTCAATACATGATCCATCAATCACTACATCAATATACTATGACAAGACATTGTTCCTTGGCATTAATGACAACATGATCCAACAATCTCCCCCTTTAGCATTGATGGTAATACCAACATTGATTTCAACACCAATTATTGATGGAAACATGTAGAAAAGGCATTTCTCTACATCAATAGGTATCTCAATCACATCAATGTGACTATCTCTGCCCCTTTGACATCAATGGAAAAGGGTCATTCTCCCCTCGGGGATGCTCTCCCTGCCTGAACTCTCCTTGGGGATTCTCCCCCTATCTGAATACCTTTGATCTTCCTCAAAATAATCTCTCCCCTTTTGAAAAAGGGATTGTTTGCACTCTTTTCGTCGATGTGTGAGAAAAAAGTGAGTGCTTACATGCCTAGTTGGGCTCTGCTAGTCATGACAGCTGTAATGTAAAAGGTTAGAAAGAAAACAACTAAGCTACTAACAAGAATTAAACAAAAACTAAATAAAACTATGAACATGGAAATAAAAATAAAAACAAATAACAATGGACCAATATCACCAATGTATTAGCTGGTCTGATAGATGAAATCCAAAGATACACAATGGAGAAAGAGGACTTGGGTCCCTTCCCTCTCCAATGGAAGGCTCTTTGA
>SNQJ01S0000804.1:677411-742312 GCA_010110895.2 Picea sitchensis | reverse complement strand
TGTGGAATTAATCCTTGTGCCATGAATGACTGTTTTTCTGTGCTGATGATGAGGAGTTCTTGTCGCCCTGTGCGGACGAAATTTCAGTGATAACAGGGATATCACTCTAATGTAATGCTGAGTATATATAGCTCATGCTCCCCTTGTGACCATCGTTCCCCCTGGAACTATGCCTCTGTGCTCTTTCTCCAAGTATAGGTCTCTTTTTCAAGTATTTATCTTTGCATCTGATAAATATCTCCTCTTGGAATCATGGGAAGAATAATGACCCCCCCTATGGGTATGTCTCGACCTATCTTCTCTACAATATGAACAATATGCTACCACTGCAATATGCTTCTGCTGCAAATGCTACTGCTCAACCAGAACATAGATCAACTGTTCCTTTTATGACGATCCTTGGACCTGTCCATGCATCAAACTTGTGCCATACCATACATTATGAAGAAAAAGATATGTCAACAATGAATAGAGAATCATGAACAAAACATCAACCAAGTACATCATGTGCCAACCATGCGCAATACCCATGTACATCAATACCATATCATATGCCATAATATATCATCAATGGAGTGCATCAACCATATGCTTCTACCAACATGCCAACCGTGTTCCTCAAACAAGTATCATATCATTCATGATATGCCTCTACCAAGAACCAAGTGCCACAATCATGTATCTTAATCAATGAAGCGTTTTAACTATATCATCCGTACATCAAGAAGTGCACCAAACATGTATCACCACTTGTACCAAGAAAGTGCATCAACCATGCACCAATACCACAACAAAATGAACTACAATCAAAATGTGTCCTCATGCATGCATGCCATATCCACCATACAACATGTGCCAATCATAATGCTGGTAGGTGCCTCTATATATTAATGAAATCTCTAGCTAGCATCATCATGATATATCTCATAATCAAAGTACCATACCTTCACTGTCACAACCAACATTGTTCCTGAACAAAAAAGTGTCTCAATCCACACTCTAAGGTTAGTACCATGCATCTAATATAGTCTTTCAACACTCAACCATATATCACCACCATACATACAACAATTATGTATGCCAACATGTAATCATGAAAACCTGCAACAAATATGTCAGACCTGTTGACGGGCGTAAATGACACACCGTCAACTGGAAGGTTAGATCTGGACCAGGGTTGTCTAATTAACTCAAACCATTAGGTATGATCTGACCTAACGGGTTTAATGGCTCCGTTAGCCAACTAAAGTCCTAAAAACAGTAAAAGAAAAAAACTAATACAAACCTATGATTCTAACAAATGATATATTACTTACTAATGTTTATTAAAAATAAACATGAATATACAAATGATTATAAAAAATCTATATACAATTTATAAGGTTTACTTGAAATCTTGCGAAAATGAATGTTCATAATAATGTTTCAAAATAAGATAAAGTAGGAACATAATTTTTTTTTTTTTTCTAAAGATTTTAAACTAATAAATACTAAACAAATACAATTGAAACAATGACATAGAAACAATCAAAGCTAATTAACGCAATCATCGTCTCATTCACACATAAAAAAATATGAATAAAAGAAATCAATGCACCTACTAACCTCTCACTGATCAGCAGTACTAATCTAAATTCATCTCTCTGTATTTGTATGAGCTCCTCTTAACCTGTGTCAAGTGTAAACCTATGACAAAAAAAAACATAATACTTCCTGAAGAAATTCAAGGAAGTGTTTCATATTCTGGAGCGAGTTTATAATGACAGAAAGACAAATAATTATATATCTTGTGACCTTGAAATGTCCAATAACTGAAAATGAAAGAAATTTCAATTCTCAGGAATGGTGTTACCAACTATCTAGCATCAGATGTAAAATCAAAATACTTGAATAGATGATCAATCAAAGATATAAACTAAACCAAAAGATAATGAACAACATAAAGAAAAACATGATATAAAATATTATGTGTAGAACTGACTAAAGCTAATTCGACACAGATAACATTTCACATCAAGAAATTACATGAGAAGACAATAAAAAAACACTGCAAAGTCTACATAGGACGAAAGCCAAAGAGACAACTTCTTTCTCATATAGTTTCAACAAAATATGTTCATCATATGGTCCAGGAAGAGCTTTTGGGATAATAGACTTAAAGATTGAAAACATTAATATATAAATGATATCAATTAACCATGTATTGATAGAACATACTAAAACTAATTTAAATCAATGCATAATCAATTATTCAAAGAATATGAAGATATTATAATGAAAATAAAACCGTTTTACTCACAGGACAAAAACCATTAAGCAACCTGGAATTCCATATTCTTCTTTGAAAATACTTGTCCATTCTCCCAAAGATTCCAACCATCCGTTACTCCATTTGAAAAGAAAAGAGTTTACAAAAGAAATAATATACAAAAGAGAAAGGATAAAAATTCACCTCTCAATTTCTTGGATCCTTGGCTTTGAACTTTCTCATATATTTATACCATGAATGAATAGTGTGGGCGTCACTAATAATTTCTGCCACCTGAAATTTTCCTCGTAAAGAGACACAAATATATATCAAATCAGGCATTTGTTTGGGAACATTCTCATGTGTAAGCTAAATGGGTCCATTTTGGAGATGGGTTTTCAACCATTTCTTCAGATTCCTCATTGTTTGGTTGCAATCAGTCCCACAAAATTTTCTATCTATTCTTGACGCATTTCCAAATTTTATCTGTTGTTTCTCATAACTTTATTTGCAACAATCCAATATTATTTTTGGATAAATCATATTGAACGTATTTAGATAATAAAATCAAGCCATGATCAGATCCGTACCAAATAACTGATAATACAAACGTGTGAAACAAAAAGAAACCTAAATTAATAACCTAAAAATTGTGAATAAAACAAAATCTAGAACAATAAAATTAAAATAAATTTAAACTAACTATAAGTTCTAAACAAACATTGTTTATATTTTCCTTTCAAATATGATCTAAAAATTCTAGAAGTTTCAAGTTGATGGAGAGGAGAAAAATATTAATTTTGGGTTTTCACAAAATCAAACAAATGATAGATAATTCTTTTTTTTATTATTTTATTTTTATTTTGAAATGAAATGCAAACTAACAAAATAATTTAATTAATTAAACCTACCAAATGATTTTGTGAAAATGATTGTTAATGAGAAAAAGACGAAAACATAATCATAATTTAAATGAAAGTAAAAGTTGATAAAAACTAAGGTTTTTGTTTAAATTAAGATTTCTATGTTCGTCTCCCCGTCATTCAAATTTGATCAAATGTGAACAAATGTCATAGAAAATATGTGTCGTAATAAAATCTCCCAAATTATGAAGCTCGTCCATCAACATTAAAACTTTGTAGAAAGCAAAAAGAAATGGCATTTAAATTTCATGAAATTCAAACCAAACAAAAGAAAAGAATATAAAATCAAACCAACCTCGAAACAAAACAAACCAATACCAATCCAATTAAGTCAAAGGGAAACAAACGAAGAATCCAAGTAAAATTTCGAGGGACTCTAGATTTTGATTAAAGAGAAAGAAGGGGGTTGTTGGAGAAGTTATCTCTGACCTATTAATATTTTATCGCAGGGAATAAAAATAAGACTTGGATATAATTTTAAGCTACTTTGAAACAAATCCACTTTAATATTACACAATTTTAAGACTAGCTTAGATTTATAGAAAAATATCAAAAACGAAGAAAAAAATGCTTTTACAGAGGATAATAACCTGAAGTTGTGTTTTAATCAAAGAGTCACGATGTTTATAAAAGGACTTCAATACCATTGATAGAGCCACTGCTTCCAGCAGGCGTCCATATCCTCGACAGGGATGTCATTTAACCCACTCAAATGATTTAATCCCATCCAATAGTTTTATCCACATGATGTATACTTCCATAAAAGTTAATTTAAAATCATATACCTGCTACCTTTCAACCCGACATTACTTCACTGCTAGCAGGCTTGTTTAGTACCCTGACGAAGTTGTCTTGGTACCATGTGTGCATTTACCCGCTGCCAGTGAGCCTGTTCAGTACCCTGACGGGTTTACACACACTTCCCACACTTAAGTGCTTCCAACCCGTTTATGCCACTTTTAAATAATAATACAATTATAAATGTATTGATGATAAAGAGAGTGGGGTGATACTGAAGGTTAATTGCAATACATGTGAACAATTGATCATTTATTTATTTTTTTCTTTCAAAACTGGAAGTTTTATCATGGTTTAGAGATTTTAGATTTGATTTAAGAAATCATCTAGAGAATGAGGAATCATTTAAAAGTGATTCCTTAAGAATATGGACGGTGTAAAAAGTCTAAGGATAATCGTAATTCCCAAAGATCTTGTCACATTTTAGGGGGAATATTGTGACAAATATCGTTTAGGATTTCATAGTACTCAACTGAATTACAAATCAATTATCTCAGCTGAACCTTAACATCAGAAACTATTTGAACTGTTTCAAATTTCTTTCATAAAAATAATTATTGAAATGAATGCTTCCTTCGACAATTGATGTTTGATCAGAAATATAATTATTCAAAAAGACATACAAGAAGAAAGTTCAATCAAAGAAAGAAAGAAAGAAACACACAACAAATTGAATCAACTTTTATTAATGGGATTCAATTCATAAGTATATCAAAGCAAACAAAATCGAAATAGAAAAAACACACTTTCAGAATTTTTTTTGGGCAAAGATAAACCCAAGCTTTGGGATCTACTAACATCCCACTGTAAAATAAAGGAAGAACTAAATCATATAAAATCTCATGTGCGAGCAAGTTCTTTTCTTAAGATAGTGATGCATAAGATGTTACTTTGACCAAGCATTATTATTAAAAATAAAAAAGACTAAAATAAAATAGAAAAATCCTTACTAATATGAGTGCAGTTTTACTCGTGGCACCTTGGGTCAGGGTTGAATTGATAGTTCAAATTTACTTATCTCTTTACTTTCCATTTAAAATTTTCATGATGATACTGCGTTTTTGAAAATAAATATTCAACGAAAAGCAGAGAGAAAAATATTTAAAGTGGATTTCCCTGACAACATTCATATTATGGTTCTCTTGGTGTGTCCACTTATGTTCATAATTGTAGTATTACAAAGAGAAACACTGAGAAATAAAACTAAAGGAAACCTACTCTAAACTACTAAATAGAACAAAACGTTAAGTAAATCGTATTTCCAGTGTAGCCACAAGAGCATCTTCAATCCTGCAAGGCATAGAAAATTGAAAATCGGAATAAAAGAATGTAGTATTTTCATATACAAAAGAAATATGTCATGCTTACCTCCTATATATTCTTTTAGAAACAAAACAAGAACGACCTTACCATTTTTTTGAAACTTCTTGATGTATGAATCCTCCAACCATTCTGCAATCTTGTCATGATATTGGTCATAATGGCATGGAAGAGTATAAGTAAGTTTGGAAAAATTGTCAATATTATGGAGACCTGACATAATCATCAACCAAGGCTGAAGTGCCCCATCCTCTTGACAATTCTCCAAGTGTTCATCCATTTCTTCACATGGAGGATCTAAAAAAATCATTTCATGCTTACTTCCTAGATATTTAGGTAGAAACAACGCAAGCACAACTTTATCTTTATTATGAAGATTTTTTAGATACGAATCTTCAAGCTATTCTAAGATCTTGTCATAATAATTAGGATGCAAACTATGACTTTGATGAAATGGATATATCAATGGGGAACACATCATAAGAGGATTCATGACATCAGTTAGATTATTGGTTTGAACGCTTCCTTTGATGAKATTGATCGTTTCAAAATGTGAAGCATAAACATTAAAATTCAAACTAATCAAAGAACAAATATGTAATGTAGAATATTCGGTTTCCATAAGAATGAGTGCATTGTCTTTTTCAAAAATAAATCGTATAAAATCATCTTGCAACATGTCTTTTTTACATTTGAGTGATGAAAGTGAAAGAGCATCGAATCCGACTTCATAAATGTTATGTTTGGAAATAATTTTACCAAATCTTGGCATATTGAAAAGATCTGATTGTGACGGAAAATAGTAAGATATCATGGGTAAAGTATCATGTCCACCAAAATCTAAGAAGAGATCATGATATACAGAGTAAAAGGAATAAGAAATGAACACATGAAAATAATCTCTTGAGCTATGATATTTAGCAATGGTATTCTCAAGACATTCTTCTTCACTTTCCTTAACAATTTCACTCTGTTTTGGTGATAATTTCTTCAACATAATATGATCATCTAAATTTGTCTCTTGTATGATAGATAATTCAAAAATTTCATGACAAACATATAATCTTTCATGTGGATAAGGTATGATTTGTGGATGAAGGTTTAAGGTTTCATATTCCAATTGTAGATCTACATCTCTAATCAGTTTCATTGGAATGTTAGAATGATTAAGATCATTTTCATCACCTAAGTGTTATTCAATAACTGAATTTAAGTAATGATTAGAGCAAGAATTAAAAGAATATGGACATTCACCTTGACCCAACATCAAATATTCTTCCAATATGGTCGATGGCTGAGTATACAATGATTCAGAGGAAAAACCAATTTGATTGTCAGTAAGAACCTTTTCAATAGGTTCTACCTCATTTTCTTGTTCAAAATTTTTGGATGGATTCCTTTCATCCTGCAAACAAAATTATTCTCACAATTGAGTGATAGGTTTTGTAACCAATTCATCATTCACGATAGAATATGACTAGATGAAAGGGACGCAAGCATCATAGAGGATATTTAGTACAAATGACATGTCATCAAGATTAAATTTACAAAGAACATGATGGATTCTTGTTGAAAATCGTTCTGGAGATGAATTGTTATTGATTACTAAAGTCTGAAATTCTTCACATAATTGATTATAATCATAGTTTTCAAAAGCATCTAAAAATTCATCTACAAACTGAAACCAATCAATAACGTGATATGCTAGAAAAGACTCAAACAAATGTTTAATACAACCCATGAAAGTAAAAGCGAACAATCTGCATAAAACCTTTAAATCAGAAATATCATGCTTAATTCATTTACACCAAAACTTGTTAAGATGGTCTTTTGCAGACACATTCCCCCCACCATCAAAGGTGAGTTTGGACAAGTGAGAGACTGTCTCTTTGGGAATATCAGGTAATGAGAAGTGGAAATCATGTTCCAACAGAATTATTTGGGGAGCCATGGGGAATTAAATACGTTCGAAATAAAGATTCCTACAAGGCCATCTTGTCAGTATGGCCTGCCTTCTAGTGCATTTCAAGATGACACAAAAGAAGAATTTATAAATATGTAATTATGAAAGGATGAGGGGTAAAACATTTAATCATTAAATTTACCTCGACCCTCCTTCTAGCACCATTTGTTAACGAATGTAAATGAGACACTGTCAACTGGAAGGTTAAATCCGGACCGAGGTTGTCTAATTAACCTAAGTCGTTTGGTATGATCTGATCCGACGGGTTTAATGGCTCCGTTAGCCAACTAAATTCCTAAAAACAGTAAAAGAAATAAACTAATCCAAACCTATGATTCTAACAAATGATATATTACTTACTAATGTTTATTAAAAAGAAACATGAATATACAAATGATTATAAACAATCTATATACAGTTTACAAGGTTTACTTGAAATCTTGCGAAAATGAATGTTCATAATAATGTTTCAAAATAAGATAAAGTAAGAACACACACACACACACACACACACACACACACACACACACATATATATATATATATGTTTAAATATTTTAAACTAATAAATACTAAGAAAATACAATTGAAACAATGACATAGAAACAGTCAAACCTAATTAATGCAATCATCATCTCATTCATATATAAACAAATCTGAATAAAAGAAAGCAATTCACCTACTAACCTCTCACTGATCAACATTACTAAGTTAAATTCATCTCTATGTATTTGTATGAGCTCTTCTTAACCTGTGTCAAGTGTAAACCTATGACAAAAGAAAGCATAATACTTCTTGAAGAAATTCGAGGAAGTGTTTCATATTCTGGAATGAGTTTATAACGACAGAAAGACAAATAATTATATATCTTGTGACCTTGAAATGTCTAATAACTGAAAATGAAAGAAATTCCAATTCTCAGGAATGGTGATAACAACTATCTAGCATCAGATGTAAACTCAAAATACTTGAATAGATGATCAGTCACAGATATAAACTAAACCAAAAGATAATGAACAACATAAAAAAAAAACATGATATAAAATATGGTGTGCAGAACTGACTAAAGCTAATTCGACACAAATAACATTTCACATCAAGAAATTACATGCGAAGACAATAAAAAAAACACTGCAAAGTCTACACAGGACGAAATCCAAAGAGTAAACTTCTTTCTCATATAGTTTCAACAAAATATGTTCATCATATGGCTCAAGAATAACTTTTGGGATAATATACTCTTAAAGATCGAAAAAATTAATATATAAATGATAGCAATTAACCATGTATTGATAAAACATACTAAAGCTAATTTAAATCAATGCATAATCAACTATTCAAAGAATATGAAGATATTATAATGAAAATAAAACCATTTTACTCACAGGACAAAAGCCATTAAGAAACCTGAAATTCTATATTCTTCTTTGAAAATACTTGTCCATTCTCCCAAAAATTCCAACCATCCGTTACTCCATTTGAAAAGAAAAAAGTTTACCAAAGAAATAATATACAAAAGAGAAATGATAAAAATCCTCCTCTCAATTTCTTGGATCCTTGGCTTTGAATTTTCTCATATATTTATACCATGAATGAACAGTGTGGGCGTCACTAATAATTTCCACCACCTGAAATTTTCCTCGTAAAGAGACACAAATATATCTCAAATCAGGCATTTGTTTGGGAAAATTCCAGTGTGTAAGCTAAATGGGTCCATTTTGGATATGGGTTTTCAACCATTTCTTCAGATTCCTCACGGTTTGGCTGCAATCAGTCCCACAAAATCGTCTATCTGTTCTTGACGCATTTCCATATTTTATCTGTTGTTGCTCATAAATTTATTTGCAACAATCCAATATTATTTTTGGATCAATTATCTTGAACGTATTTAGATAAAAAAATCAAGCTATGATCAGATCCATACCAAATAACGGATAATACAAACCTGTGAAACAAAACGAAACCTAAATTAATAACCTAAAAATTGTCAATAAAACAAAATCTAGAACAATAAAATTAAAATGAATTTAAAATAACTATAAGTTCTAAACAAACATTGTTTATATTTTCTTTTCAAATATGATTTAAAAATTCTAGAAGTTTCAAGTTGATGGAGAGGAGAAAAATATTAATTTTGGTTTTTCACAAAATCAAACAAATGATAGATAATTCTTTTTTTTATTATTTTATTTTTATTTTGAAATGAGATGCAAACTAACAAAATAATTTGATTAATTAAACCTACCAAATGATTTTGTGAAAATGATTGTTAATGAGCAAAAGACGAAAACATAATCATAATTTAAACGAAAATAAAAGTTGATAAAAATTAAGGTTTTTGTTTAAATTAAGATTTCTATGTTCGTCTCTTCCTCATTCAAATTTGATCACATGTGAACACATGTCATAGAAAAGATGTGTCGTAATAAAAATCCCAAATTATGAAGCTCGTCCATCAACATTAAAATTCTGTAGAAAGAAAAACGAAATGGCATTTAAATTTCATGAAATTCAAACCAAACAAAAGAAAATAATATAAAATCAAACCAACCTCGAAACAAAGAAAACCAATACCAATCCAATCAAGTCAAAGGGAAACAAACGAAGAATCCAAGTAAAATTTCGAGGGACCCTAGATTTTGATTAAATAAAAAGAAGGGGGTTGTTGGGGCCCAACAAGACCCTGCAAAAAGCCATGTCAGACCCTGCAACACAGAGCTATACAATCATACCATGTTGCAACTCATATGCATAGCTCCTTTCTGAAGGATTTTTACCACAAATATGTGACCTGTTGCACAGACAACTCACATTTGTACACGACCTATTCATAGGTCAGCTTGCGTATGTATGCGACTGTTACCATTGTAACCTGCGCATTATTTTGAAGATGACAAACTTGACCTTCCCTTAAGGCTGCCATTTTGTTCTGACTATTCAGTTTTCTTCACCCACTTCTGAAGGTGTCCCAACTTTTTAGAACATGAGCTTTGAGCTTCCATCTTTTCAAAAATATCTTCCTTCCTAACTTCATGCCTTCTTCTAGTCATGTTTAATGAAGTCCTCATCATGGAATTTCTTCTTGTGTTCCAACAATACTAGGATTTATGGCCAAATCCACTATAGCTGTAGCATTTCATGGTGTGACAATGAGAAACAATATGTCCTACTTGATTACATCTCCAACACCTTAGGGTGTTATTAAATCTTTCACTATCTTTCCTTGCATAATATCTGCATTCCAAAGATTTGTGACCATATTCATTACATGAGTAACATTGACCATGCTTTTTTTTTTCATACCTTTGCTTTGATGTCCATATTGAAGGTGTCTCTCTTCTTTGAGGTGTAAATATAGCTTCTTGATGTCTTCCTTGCTTTGTTCTTTTGAAACTTTCCTTTCCTTGTGTAGATGATCCGAAATCGGATTCAGAAGACTGTCAGGGCATGAAAAATGCTCAAAAATGAAAGTGCTCAGAATCTGACGAAACCAACACCATTGCGTCCGTCTCGTCTTCCTAATTCTGGTGGTATAATTTTTATCTCAAACGGAGTCCGTATGGAGAAGATATCGCATTCTGTACGTCGAGCCAAACAAGCAAAATTTTGGGATGCTGAGTGTACCTGTCCGTACAGTCCGTACAGGACACGTGTCAGTCCGTACGATGACACATGGTATGTCCATACAGGTGATGTGGTAGCACCAGAGGATGACACGTGGAAGGACCGTACCGAACACGTGGCAGCCTTCGGCAGTGACACGTGTCAATCAGTTTTGGCGTTTTGGGCATACGACTGGACCAATCCCGAGGTGACACGTGTCACCACTGGAAGGGTGACACGTGGCACGAGATGATGTCAGCAGACTACGTGGCTCGAATGATGTGGCATATGGATGATGACGTGGCATGGTGACAAGGCTGTATGACAGAGCTGACGTGGCAGACATGTGGGCGAATCAGGTGCTGACACGTGGCATGTGTTGGTTGGTGGTTAAGGTGCCACGTGGCCCAGTCGTGGGATGCCACGTGGCACCGTTTGATTGGCTCGTTGATTTTTTTTATAAAACTTTGGTGTTGGCTCAGCCGGGGGTCGAACCCGTGACCACCCGATGGATGAAAGAACCGGCAAAGCTCTGCTAGCCAACTCTTCGTCGAATGTTTCTTGTTATACGAATGGGGAATATTAGATTTGAGTTTGAATAGTGTTTCAAATGGGCGGAAAAAGGGTCGGGGCTAGCCCCAACCCTCCGCGCCAACACATGACCATTCAATGTAAACGGCGGGTGTTTGAACATGGCGTGGGTTTATTATTTGACCCCGGTTTCATGGTATTCACATATGACCATACAGCGGGAGGTTATACAACATCGCGGGTGTTAAACTCGACGGTTTTATTATGTGGACATGTCACCATGCTACGGGTTATAACAAATGTAACAGTAACTGTTTGTATCATGTGCGCACGGTTAACACCATTATACCAACGGTTGGCGCGGTTATGGTTTGGTTACAAACGGATTTTATATTGGAACCCGTGGTCCCATGTAAAGCGCGTAGAACCGAGAGCTAAGGTGCGCAAGGGCTGGTGGGCCAGCGCTTAGCCTTTGGCTAGCTGGTGGGCAACAGCCAGCCCCTGACTGGCAGCAGCCATATGACGCTAAGAGGCGTCGCGTGCGGTGAAGGCTTGGTTCCAAAATATAACCATATTATATGGTTAAAGTGGGTTTAACCACTTTTTTATTAATTAAATGTAATTTAACCCATTTTAATGTAATTGGGGGTTATTGGGCTTTTAGAGCCTAATGTTTTGGGAGGAAGTTGGAGATGGATATACAACTATTTAATCAAGGCTATGTTGAGGCCATTGGTAAGCTTTTGGACAGCTTTTGGACGGTTTTTCAGAGCAAAGATGCTTAGGAAAAACCAAGTCAAAGCCGGTTGAGGCCCGGTGTTGAGGAGGAGATCTTTGTCGGACGATTTCTAAGGCTTCCGGGACAATGGATTTAGTGCCGTGAAGTTGTCGCGAATTCTAGATATCATGGTGAACATGACCAGATAATTCTGGAAGCCATTCGGCATTGTGAAGATGTACTAATAAGCTTTTCGAACAGAAATAAAGCCTCCCAGAAAGGCAGGAGGCGTAGGCACAAGTTTGATAACTTCGTTATCAAACTTGTGTATTATGGTTTGCTACTTTTCATTTGCATTTCATATTTGTATATATTTCTATGGCTATATAATTCATTCTCTTTTCTCGTTCTTCGTTAAGTTTCCCAATGGTCAATTAATTCATGCAAATAAAAACTCAACCATAAGTCATTGAAAAATCGGCCGGATGTGTAGGTGATTGACTTGCAACATTATTTACATCATTTGGGAGTGAGGGACTTACCTCATACTTCTTTGAAGTGCTTGCTTCAGCATGTGTAGCTTATTTTACCTTATCAAGACTGATTTATCATTTGAGGAATTTGATCTTTGACTATCAAGATCTCATTCAATATTGTTGAAGCTATTCAAGAATTTGTTTGAATTATCTACTTTCTTTCTAAGATCAACCTTCAGCTTCCAACTTATGACAGAGCTCTTCCTTTTTCATTTTACTTGATTCTTTAGTAATTCCTCACCTTTTTGGCTTCTTCAATTTGGGTCTTGAAGATGGACATTAATTTCAAGACTTTTTCTAATCATCATCTAGATTCTTATTCTCTTCTATTTCATTCTTTAGTCTTTTGATATCGTCTTCTTTTTCTTCAAATTGAGTCTTTTTACTTTCTTCTTGTTCATTGATCATTTCCTTTGCTCAATATATGCCTTTGATTATTTTTAAAAAACCTTTTAATTTTATAAAAAGAATAGCTTTATTCTATGTAACAATGGTCATGGTTGTATTCAAATAGACCCCATCAACTTTCCTTTTAAGCCCCGATAGTTCTTCTACTTCTCTCATGGGATAGCTATCATTTTATTCTACACATACTATCTCTAGATTTTCTTCTTCATTTGTAGAAATGTTGAACATCATCACATTTGAAATATTGCAATCGAGGGGTTTTGGAATTCTTTACCTTCATTGTTCTTGATGGGTTGTCTTTAATTATCTTCCTTCTTACTTGTGTATGTCTCCTCTAGCTTTAGCCATAGATCCTTGGCAGTGCATTTGTCCTATGCTCTCTTTGATAGAACTTGAGTCCACTAGAATGGTCTTGAGCCAATGAATCATTCTTCTTTTCTTCCCCTTTGAGCTGCAAATTTGGACTTGTTCTTCAAAGGAACCGAATCCACCAATAGCTTCTTTCGAAACACCTGCTCCTATTTCCTTCAAGTGCACTTTCATTTCTATTATCCATGTAGAATAATTTTTCTCATCAAGGTTGGAACTTCATCATCCGTTTCGTGTGTCCATGGATCTCCTCCAAGATTATTAAGGCTTATAGTGAAGGTGACTCGATACCAATTGTTGGACACACCTACCACATTGAGATGAGAGGGTGGTTGAATCAATGTAGGGATATTTTTTCAAACTTCCCTTCAAAACTTATTAGCTAGCAATCATAATTACTCAACACTCATTACTGTCATTACTGTCATTGTACTGTCATTTATAATCATTACATATATCAACAACATATATCATCAATAATTCATCACCACAAAGGAACACAAAGACATAATATGTATGTACAGATTTTCTTTTTATTATAGACTACAATCACTGGTTTATCAGGGGAACAACTGAAAAGAGTTGCAAATCCACAAGAGCACCGGCTCTACAATGCAAAAAGACTCATCTTACAAACTCTTACCAAAAGAAGAGGGATCAATTATCAATGAGTACCAATTTGTGTGGTATGTGACACATGCATTGATTAGTGCAACAACATTATGTACTACATCATTGTATACTTATAGGGTTTTATCTCTATGAAAAACTCATATCCTTTGCATCCTTCAGTCACATCTACTTCTATCTTTCTTTGTCCCATATAAACCATAACCAATAACACACATATGCTCCCACATCTTACTCATGCTCTTCAACCATACAAAATGAATGCTACTTAGTCATGTATAAGAAACCAATATGCTATGGCAATCATGTCGGTGTTGAATCCCAAGAGTGTTGCTCACTCTATCAATCAATAACATAACCATATCACAACAACCATACCAAAGAATGCCTTGAGCATTCACCATACAATAAGCAAGGGTATCCATCAAGACAACTATGCAACCATACCCGAGTTTCTATGGCGGTCTGAGCCATGGAATCTGTTGAGATATGAAGTAGCAGGACTTCAAGAACCTGGCATCAACTCACACTCAAGTCTCATGACTTCATCCAATTGTCTGTGATCTTCCCTTCCTTCGCCTTGCTATGCTCTTCAAGCTATGCTCAAGATATGATTTTCACAAGAGACCCTTTTGTCTTATTTATATTCTCAAGTAGCTTCCTTAGAAGCATCTTCCCAAAACCACTTTGTCCACATAGCCACTTTGTCCACATAGTCACTATGTCCAACTTTGCTCTTGAATTTGACACTTGTCCATTGCATCCAATAACCCTTGACCCTTAACCTATTTTCCTCATTTTGAAGGTTAACCTTCTTGCCTTTTTCCATAATTAGAAAGTTCTTCATTTACTTTTATTATTTAAATAATCCTCCTTGACTTTGATACTTCACTTTATTATTTAAATAATCCTGCTGATTTGTCACTTCACTTTAATATTTAAATAATGCTCTTTGACTTTGTCACTTTATTATTTAAAAATAATCCTCCTGTTTGTCACTTCACTTTATTATTTAAATAATCCTCTTTGGATTTTGTCACTTCACTTTATTATTTAAATAATCCTCTTTGATTTTGTCACTTACTTTGTTATTATTTAAATAATCCTCTTTGTCACTTCACTTTATTATTTAAATAATCCTCTTTGACTTTGTCACTTCACTTTATTATTTAAATAATCCTCTTTGATTTTGTCACTTCCCTTTATTATTTAAATAATCCTCTTTGAATTTGTCATTTCACTTTATTATTTAAATAATCTCTTCTTTGCAAGCACTTTGACTTATTTGACCTTTTGGGGCTTCAAGCCAACATATGAGGGTCCTCCAACTTCGTAGGGCCATAACTCTCAAACCGTGAGGAGTTATGTGATGTTCCACATACCACCGGAAATGGATTGACAAGCATTATCCATCCAGGATAGTTTCACTGAAAAATTCACTGATATTCATCTCATTATTCCATAATTAAGCATGGTTTCTCTAACCATACTACTAGGATAACTCAACTACAAAGAATCTTCCCATGAGGGATTTCACCATAAGGGGACCACTTTAGAGTTCACCGCAGAGCATATTCCCATGAGGGCTTTCATCATAAGGGGACCACTTTGGAGTTCACCACAAAGTGTCTTCTCGTGAGGGCTTTCACCATAAGGGGACCACTTTCGAGTTCATCCATTTGTACAACCATAAACTTTGGAGTTCACTTCAAAGCATCTTCCCATGAGGGATTTCACCATAAGCGGACCACTTTGGAGTTCGCCCATTTGTACAACCATGACAAGACAATAATGAGTCATCTTTACATCAATCCAACTACAACTCATTGATCCATATTCATCTATGAATACGACTATGAATCCTCTTGACATAAATTCATTGACATCAAGGTCAATACATGATCCATCAATCAAGGTCAATACATGATCCATCAATCACTACATCAATACACTATGACAAGACATTGTTCCTTTGACATCAATCCTTTGGAGTCAATGACAACATGATCCAACAAATGTTTTTTCTACTGAGACTTCCATTGCAATGAAGAGTTTTGAGGGGAACTGAAAGAGCGATCTATCAAAGGGAGAGGGGAAACAATGGGACCCAAACATTTCTCTAGGGAGTAAGAAGAAAATCTATATACAAACAAGGCGGGCATGCCCCATGCTCGTGTGATGTAACTCAAAATGTAAGATAATAAATGCAGATGTATGCTGATGTAGATAATCGCAGCACCCCCCAGGGTGATTGATAATGACAGATGACAATTCTGAATGGTGAACATACTATGAAATGAGGCAAGGATGCATGTAATAAGTGTCGACGACTCATATGCATTGATGGCCTAACAAAGTCAAAGGTGTTCGACTGGTATAAAACAACTGCAATAGTCGCATGGTAAGACCCACTGTAACATGAGATTTTGCTGAAGTCAAATGTTATGGGGGTCAACGGAATCAAAGAGTAATGATGATTCTCTCTGTGCCATCCGAGACTCCTCATTGTAAAGGTAATGAGAGCCAAGATACTTCCGCCCTTCTGGAAACTATGTTGATGTTGACAGAAAGGGAGACGCGACTCCAAGAATAAAAAGGACTTCGCGAAATCTAATGAAATGAGATCAGGTACTGATAGGGAACATGAACAAAGTCAATATGTGGTGAGACTCAAGACTGCCCTTGGTTGGGGTATGTTTGAAGGATGATTTGGAGCAACCATAAAACTATATCTAGTGTCAGGGGGATGACTATATATGGTGTTAAATTGTGTTAGAGGCTTGACAAAGTGGAAAAAATAAGAGATCAGGGGTACATGGATGTTGGGATAATCAGGGTTCGTGAACGATGTAAGAATGAAAAAAGGAGAGTGGATTCCCCAACAAGGGTGACATGGGTTGCGTTTCCGGGAAAAAGAAGGTCATCAGGGGTGATGAAAAAAAGCTAAGTAAATGATGGAAACAAATGCTTTTTATAATTACCAAATAAATAAAGAATAATTTGGGATGAGTGTACAAATACAGAAATGGGTGCCCCAGTGTGAGATGGCCTAGCATGTGAGGGCGCAAGTTGCGAATATAACTAGTGAAGGGTGGGAGCCCCATGGGTGGGTTTCTGTATGTGGTAAATGAATGGAGGGAAATCTGTAGATGGGAAAACTAATGGTGAATGAGATGGAGGGATAATGATATTGCAGAGGTGCAGTCAATAGAATCGGGATGAGATAACCTAGGATTCCATTGGGAAAGCTAGAAATATGATGAGAAGAATTATGTGGCTTATTCTCGAAAGTGCATAAGACGATCAAGACTCCCATATCTAGGGGTGAAAGCAACATGAGTGTCAAGTTTCCAAGGGGAACTATGAATGGGAAAACTCATGTGGTGGAGAGTGCTACTGGGTGATAGTACTAAAATGTAGAAGAGGTGATGGTACCGTAGAGTTGAATACAAATACCCTAATGCTGAACATTGGAGGGTGTGACTAGGAGAAGCAATTGATTTTCAGAGGGAAAAATTACATGCCAATGTCAGACATATACTTGAAGGGGATACGTCGTTTGTGATGACCAAGTACCTTCACACATAAAAACCAAGTACCCAACGTGAAAAATATCTGATGATAAAGAACATATAAAAACTATATGATAAATTTGAACATAAGCATGCATACCAGGACGTGACGTGATAAAAATGATCCCCTGGGGCCAAGTTCAGATGGTGACCCAGGGAATGTGATTATGTAGATGGTGGGACAATGATCCCGTGGCTGAGAACAGATTGAGAAATAAAGGCTCTGGGCTCCTGTAACTAAGTGTGGAAGTTTGGAAAAAGGTACTATATATGGTTGGTGTGCTCACAATGCCACCTCATTTGTACCTGTCGCTATAGTGATTTGACGAGAGCATTTGGAGGAGATTTGGAGATTACGGGATCTCAGGTCGATTGATATAGGAGTTGTGAGAGTCAGGTTAGTGGTCTCATCCTCCTTCATAGTATGAAGTTTCTAGATATAATTTATGGGTTGTATGGATGGTCGTACAAGGGTAGGTTTAGGAGTGGGCCCACTAATGTGCGGGAGAAGGAAGAATACCCACGATTAGATGCGTGGGTATAATTCCATCTCCCATGCATAATGTGTGGCTGTGATTGACACAGCCGTGCATATGGGCATGGGGGAGGGAAATACATGTACACATGAGATGCATGCCTATTAAGAATACAACTACGCACTGTGCACAACTGTTTCTCAGAAAGTTGCGCATCAATGTGCAACTGTGTAGAGGACAGGTGCGCATGTATGTGCACCTGTCGGGGTGACAACTGCACATGGATGTGAAACTGTTTCTCAGATAGTTGCACATTAGTGCACAACTGTGCAAAGAATAGGATCACATGTGTGCACACCTATGTGGGTGAAAGACGCGCATTGGAGGCGAGGCTAAGGGTGTTTGAAATTTTGAATTTTTTTTTTTTTTTTTTTATGGATGATGAGGGCTAACCAAATGTTTTTGTGTGGATGCAGGTGATTATCTTGTGACAGGAGATCATAATTCCAGTTATTTTGAGAGAGAGATACTGGGAGTGTCTCCAAGAGAAGGTGAGGGAGTAGTCGGGTGTTCAGAGACACTTGGAAGCCTGTGGGTTACTCAAGTTATTTGGCTGTTCCTTGATACGATCGCAGGAGTTCCTGCTACAATATCTGATATCTATGTGGAGCACTAATCTGAAATGTTTCATTTTTAGGGAGAAGCAACTGATACTCTCAACTGTGGAGGATGTGTACTTTTGGATGAGGCTCCCATTCTAGGGGATGGACCTTCTTGATGACCCCCAATTGTCAGGGGATGAGAGATTGGTGGACTTGGCATGTTGCTACTTCTCGGGACCGAACTCGATGTCGGGTTTCGTCATTAATATCGAGGAGATTGATGAGCTCTTGAATCAGTGTATCATCGCCATGGTAGTGAGGATATATGGATCCTTGGTGACTCAGCATATCACAAGAGGTAAGCTAAGGATTGTAGAGAGGGTCCTGGATGGGGACCATCTGCAGAAGGGGTCGGTGGTGATGACTGAATGTAGAAGAGCGGGTGGCACTCGTGATTTGTTTGCATAGAGCTGTCATTTTTCACATCACTTGACATCGTAGATGCATTCATGAAACATCATGGGCCAGAAGCACCCTGCTCAAATGATTTTTTGGGTGGTGGACATACACAAGAGGTGGCCACCGCAAGCACCTCTATGGAAGTCATTCAAGACTCTGTCATCTTCATCGATGGTCAGACATCAGTGAAGAATGGTGTCGAACCCACGTCTATACAAGACGTCACCGATGAGGAGGTATCGAGGGGCCTGATGGAGAATGTGCCGACGATCATCTCGAGAGAGATGAGACCCAAACTTTTGTGTCTGAAGGTAGACGAGAAGGTTTCCATACTAGGGGTCATTACAGGGGATGACGAAGAGGTGTTCGTCGAAAAAATCCATATTGACGGGTGAAGCTTTAAATTCTGAGGGAAAAGACGTAATGAGTTCAATGAGGAATTTGCTACTAAGGAAGTACTGCATGGGGTTGGAATATTCTATGACTTTGGTAGTTTGAAGAAGGATATAGTGTCACAACTTTTGGACTGCGAGGAAAACTGCGAGGGCGCATTTCTCATCATGATTGTATTTCAGGGGCGGTCCTGAAATATTTTTACTGATGTAGTAAATGACATGTTCCCACCCATAATCCCCTAGTTGGATGAAGACTCCTGCTACTGAGACAATTGAGGTTGACAAGTAGAGGATGTAATCACAATCATAGTCTGGAGGACTAATCAAAGGAGCATTGGATAGAATCACTTTAAAATCATCAAAATCGGTTTGAGCATGTTCATACCATCGAAATGGGATAGCATGATGTAGTAAGCGAAGGAAACCATGTGCACAAGTGGCGTAATCTGGGATAAAGCGACACAAAAAGTTATCTTTTCCTTGTAGGCTCTGCAGTTGGCGTAAATTCCTAGGTGGTGGAATTTATGTGATATCTTGGACCTTGAGGGGGTCCACCATAATGCCGTGTTGGGAGACAATGAACCCTAGAAGGCGGTCGACGGTGACTCAAAATACATACTTGAGGGGGTTCAAACAGATATTATACTGGCGACATCGTTGAAAAATGATGCATTAGTCATCTAGATGTTGAGTTCGTTTCTTGGATCGAGTAGTGAGGTCATCTAAATAAGGGAGGATGATAAAAGAAAGATCATGGAAAACATAAGTCATGGCCCTTTGAAACATAGCACCTGTGTTATTGAGTACAAAAGGCATGACACGATAAGAAAAAGTACCCCACGGGGTAGTAAAAGCGATTTTATACCGATCTGCTGGATGGATTTGGATTTGATTGTAGCCGAAGAACCCATCCATGAAGGAAAAATCCTCGTGGTTAGCACAATCATTGTTAGTTTGGTCGATAAAATGGGTTGGAAAGTTGTCTTTGGGACAAGCATGGTTGATATCACGAAAGTCGGTGCAGACGGGAATAGTGCCCTATTTTTTGTTAACGAGGATGGGGTTGGAAAGCCATGAGGTATATGAAATGGGGTAAATGATCCCAACAGTGGGTGACTTGTTAATTTTGGCTTTGATATCCACTTCTTTGGATGGGTGAAGGGGGCGCTACTTTTGATGAACTGGGGAAATATATGGCCATGTGTCGATGCGATGTTCGACTATTGAAGGATCAAGGTCGGGCATCTCCATATATGACCAGGAAAAAATATCCTGGTATTCCTAAAAGAGATATTTGTAAGTTGCAAGTTACTCAAGGGAGCATGCGACGCCAATGGTGATTTCTTCTACGATTCCCGATTTTGTGGAAATGTCGAATTTGATGGTGGGGGAGATATTGGCCATGTTTTCTTCTTCAAAAGCATCTAGGGCAGGGATAGGGTTGTTGAACCAGTCTATATTCCCTGAAGGAATAAAATCCTTGGTTTCAATTGTACATATGGAGGCTTGGCAAGTAGGGTCAAATGATTTCTGTGAGAGAAAAATACCTTGATGATGGAGCACATTCCATGGGAAATCAGGGGTAGTGAGTTCCTCCAGGATATCTTCGTCGTAGTGGAAAATGCGAGAATAAAGGGTATGTGGGGAGGTGACATGGACGATTTTCAAAGGGTGAGTGTCCTCAAGTGGTGAAGACGTAGATGAAATATCACATATAGGGTGCGATGGCTCACTTGACATAAACCAAATGTCCAGACACTATGGGTGATAAACTGTGGTAGGGGGCAACATTTCCTGGGGGAAATTTACCGGAGAATTGGGAGGATTCGGGTGGATATCCTCATATAGTTGATATGTGAACCATGGAGGGATGGGAAGTGACTCAGTTTTAGGGGAGTTAATATTGATAGTATCTAAAGAATGTCAGACTAGTGGTGAGGTGGTCGGATGTGGTTGAATAGGGGTTGAATGACAACCTCGGTATGCCACAATTAAAGGACACCGGTATGTGAAGTGAGCAAGTGAGTCACATAGAGAGAAAGGGCATGTCATCTATTCGGGGATTGAGGAAGAGACATAATGAATGTCAGTGACATGAGCATCAGAAAGTGGTGGTGGAGAGGGCTCTTGCTGAAAGGTTTGGCATACTGCCTTTAATGTCTGGAGAAACTAAGGTAGAGATGGGAAATGATGAGTGTAGTGGCCATATTTTGAATAGATGGAACAAGCGATTTGGTTCGCATCCCTTTACTTCATGTAGTGGAGGATGATGTGGTAGTACTAGATGTACTTGACGAAGCAATGAGTGATGTGGTTGCTTGAGGTAGTTGGATCAGATTGTGTAACTCAGGAAGAGTAGGACATTGATTTGTGGGGTGTCCCTCTCTTTCTCATAGTGCACAAGGAGGATGAACTCAGGGAGGAAGTGGAGCTGTGGGATATTTCTTCTTCCATCTTCCCCCAACAGTGGTAGTGGTGCTAGCATTTGGGGGTGGGGTTGGTGCGGCCGAATATTGTACTAGAATCTGCATCGGTATTCCCTCTGTTTGCGGTGCGAGGGATGGTTGAGGAACCTTTGCGGGTGGGTGTAGATACCATATAGGGATGGAAAGCACCATGTTGGGAAGGGTAAGCGTCACGACCACCTAAAATGATTGAACTCCAGGTGGGGGGTAGAATAAGGGAATTTGAGTAATGGCTTGAGGGATTGTCTCCCAAATTGGGATTTTCCCCTGGAGGTAGGGGGGAATCAGGGATAAGTGGTGCAATAGGGTTCTTAAGGAATTCGTGAGGTAATATTTATTCAACTGGTGGAATTTCGAGGTGTGGAGAGGATTCACTAGGAGGGATGGTGTCTCTGGTGTTGGTCCGATTAGAAGATACGACACACACTTGTGATGAAGGGTGTATGAGAGGTGGTGCTCCATGGTATTCCCCCAGCAAGGATAGGTCCTTGAAAATTCTAGGGGCCATGTCAATGAGTGAATAAGCATATGAGCTAGTGCGGATAAGAGGCAAGATGTTATCAATGTTGGTGGAGTGGTTAGGCTCATAATGTGTAATTTGGTCAATGGTGATGATTTTCCTGTTGTGGGGGAACATCATCGTTCAAAACACAGAAGAGGCTACTTCCTTCATAACATACATGTAGCTACATCCAAACAAGATACTGTAATCGAGCAGGGCATCGATAAATTCAATGTATATGAGGATGGTCTTATCCCCAAGTTCGAAGGGGACATTTTGGAAGAGCCCTTCAGGGGAGGATGGTCGACCATCATAGGCTCTCAAGGTGATGGCGAATGGTACTAGCTCAGGGGAGCCAAGTTTCTTCCATACAGTTTTGGACATGATGCATGTGGATTCACCTTCATCAATGATACACCGATGAACTATGATGTTTCAAATCTTGATTGGTATTTGGAAAGCTGCCAGAGCAGGGAGACATGGTTCTCCACTATCTAGATCAAATGTGATAAGTCTAGTATCAGCTCGGTCGACTGCCCCCAAGGCGAAAAGTAAGGATTTATGATGCATTGGATAGGTTTGGAGGACCTCCAATACAAACATGGCTATAGGAGATTGTGCCAAGTCATCGACCAAATTGTAATTGTGTGCTGCCCTAGTGTGAGGGTTATTAACATTCTGTCGTAATGGAATGCGAGGTATACAAATGGTAGCTTCAATATTAGGGCATGGAATCATCAAGGGTTGTCCAACTGTATATGGAGCATATTCTGAGGTGGTTGGAGTAGATTCAGAGGTCGCACTGTATTGATGACCATGCATTTGTAGAAGAATCTATTCTTCACTAGTGATGAGGATATTGCGATCCGTCGGATTTCTAGGATGGATGGGCCCTGGGTTTTGATACTGCTCCATTTGTGGTGGGGTAGGGTGTACCTCCTGTTGGGTATTCATCACACCTTAGTGTGGAATAGGGTTTTTCAATATGAACGAGGGTGGATGTTGCAAGTACTGTTGTGGGGCCTGCTAAGGGGCAAACAATGATGGAGGACATGGCGCGGTCATCTATTATTTCATCCATTTGAAATTGAAAATTTGGGGGAAATGGTGAGTATAATTTCCATACTCACCGCAAAGAGCACAAGGGAAGTTCGTCCTGAGTTTGTTGTTGTTTTTATTCCCTTGGCGTTTGTTGTTATTGTCTCCTTGGGGGTTCTGGTTACTTTGATTCTGGTTTCCCCCAATGGGTTGGTTTTGTTGGGGGTTGTTTCCGCCTTGTCCCGGGTTGTTGTTGTTTCGGTTTTTTCCTTTCTTCTTGGAATTATTCAACTGATGGGACAAATTTTTCATATTCAATTATTCAAAAGTATGAACCTGTTGAATGGGAGAGGCCTAAAAAAAGTTAACATCGACATGTGGTTGTCCATGTGGAGGGGCCATAGGCTATGGGGGACCAGGAAATGGAAAATATGGATTGTTTTGCGGAAACAATCCATAGGGCGCATAGGAAGGTGGAGCGCTTTCACTAGTGCCTAGGTTATATGTTGAGGTAGAAGGGGAACCTGAACTTGGTTGAGACGCTGGACGCATCATGGGTGTCGACGAGGGTCCACTCATGGGTGGGGGGGGAGCAACATGATAAGGTTGTTGTGAAGGGGGAAGAGGGTAATAAGATGGACCTCCATATGGTTGCGGATATTCAAGTGTGCCATATACAGGTGGGGGTTGGATGTAAGGGTTGTGGTGTGTCATGGTACCAATCAACCCATCCACAACGTGAGACATTCCTGGTTTGTCCTGGACAAATGGTATAGGTATGGGTGCATTAGGTAACACCGTGTATAAGTAACCTGAATGAGCATAAATGAGGTCGAAATGTTGGGCCTTGCTGATGGATTCCTCTTTGGATTGGGGGAAAGTGCATGCTACATATTTGATAAGTATAGAAACAAGTGATTTTAGAAACCAATCGAGACAATGTTCTTTGGTGGTTTCTTCTTTACATAAACTATGTCGCCGATGCCATTCGTGGATGTAGTTGGAAATATGCATAACTGAGGTTTGTTTGCACTCGGAGAGCAGTTCTAAACCAATGTCATGATGAATTGGTAGTTGAAAAAATTCCAAAAAGGCTTTGGCCAAGGATTCAAAAGTCACATGGGACTCTGATTTTTCGTCCATGTACCATTTGGCTGATGGACTAGTGAATTTTCTTTGAAACAACCTTAATCAGATGGAATCATACACGATGTTGTTTGAAGAGAACCATAAATAGAAGGTCATAACATGGTTGGTGGGATCTTCCCCCAATTTTCCTTCAAAGTTTGGAATATCTGAAGGTAGTTTGGTAGGCATATTGGGCCATGTGGGGTTATGTAAAATGGGGTCATTTGTGAGCTTAGTTAAATCATGAATGTTGAGAGACGCCAAGTATGGCATAGGGGGATTTGGTGGAGGATTAGTTCCAGCCATTGTGTGAGTAGGTAGTGGACCTAACCCTTGAGAGGGATTTGGTGGGGTTGTACTTCTTCTTTGAGAATAAGCTTGCCCACCGCCTCTTGGTGAAGCAGAGCTAGTGGATGGATGTCCTTGGGAATTGGACCCAAGTAAAGTGGAACCAAGAAAAGATGATCCTAAGATAGTGGAACTCACGGAGGTGTGAGATGGTTGAGCCAGTGAGTCAGAAAGACTAGGAACTCCTCCTAGAATAGGAGCAAGATTTTGCAAGCATCTGGAATGACGGGGATTTTGTGGGTCCCTTATGATGTCCGACTAGAAAATGAATGTGTGAAAATGGAAATGAGAGCAATAAATGAATAAGACATTTGTATAATTTGGACCTTCACAAGATAATATAACTCACAATTTCATGTAATTAAATGAAAATCATACATAAATCAACTGTGAATAAGCATACATGTGGGTAGGTGGATTTTTTCCGCGTGGTGGAACAAATAAAAAAAATGCTCATGTCCTAAGAGATGTATCATCCTTCCTCTCAAAATAGCACTAGACCTTCCAAGAGCACTCAACAGTGGGGTCTGAAGCCACTGGAAGAGGAACTAGTGAAGGATGAAATAATAAGTTATAATGAGGGGTAGAGGGTGCATATCCCGAAAGAGAGAAATATTTCTCAATAGCCACACAAAATCTGATCAAGGTGCAATTGCAGCCCACAATTTCCACTTGGGTAGATGTCTTAAATTTGGTCACTAGTTACCTCGGTCAAAGTGCGACATTTAGATTTTTGGCCTCAGAAATGGGTCATGGGCTAGATCCCTTCCAAGAGTTGGGTGAATCAAGGGGGGACGCACAGAATAACCAGACCTCGGCCTTCAACCCTTCACGGGTATCTCCCTGCCTTATGGTGTAGGAACACTTGACTTGTAGGATTTGAAAGTTTCCTATTTGCCAATTTCTAATGTTTGAAAATGTGAGAGCTAGATAACGGGGGGTTATTTGGATGCCTACCCCTGAGATCCTACCTAGACTATTTTTTTTTTTTGGCACCTCCTGTGGAGGAAAACTTAGTGAGTTTTTAGAACAATTTTAGATGTGGTGGGCTGAGAGATTGGGGGTGTGAACCAATCTCATTTGAATTAAGTGGGTGTGGATAATTTCCAAACAAGTAGTGGGATGTTTCATAATTCCTTTGGATAAAACCTACTTCAACCTACACAATTCAAGATGGAAATTATGTGAGTGAGGAGTGACTTTGTGTTTGAGCAAGTGAAAAATAGTGCCAAATTTTAATAAGTTAGGTGTGAATTTGCAACATGTGGACTTCCTGTGGTTCTTACAAATCTTTGTTATGTATCTTACTAAGTTTCATTGGTACAACCTTTCAGAATTTTAAAATCCCTAAAGAACTATCATGTGGACATATGGGTCCTTACCAATCCTTTAAACTCCCTAAATGTGTCTTATACTAAGAAAGATTTAAAAAAAAATCCTATATTTCAATCATGTGGGCATGTATGGGCCCGTTACTTTGATCTTTAGACTTCCCTAGTGATGTAAAGTAAGAAATAGATTTCAAGAAACTATCCTAAGTTTGCAACATGTGGGCATGTATGGGCCCTTACAAGTTTAAGATGATTTCAAAAGAAACTAAGAGGATCCCTAGGGGAGCTTTGTCCTCTCCTAAATATTTTTTGTTTAAGGGAGATGAAATGTACCCTTAACCACATTTATGATTTTCAAGATCGCTCTATGGTGTGAGAGAAGAGCATACTCAATGATAAAAGTTAATTTCCGGTCACAATGTAAGTGTTTTTAGATGTGATAGTGATAATCTCAACTTAAATTTTACAAACCAAACAAGCCATGCATGTGGAAACCAAAGCAAACAAGGAGAATATTTGGTTCTTTTTACCCCCTAAGTGCCTATGTTTAGCTAACCTTTCATATGGGAAAGGATTCTAAGTGGAGTGCATGGGCATTACAAATTGCATGAAAGGAAGAATCTAAAGGCTAGGGGCCCTCAAATCATCACAAAACCCTTACAATTGTGAAAATATGGATATGTGTGCAGGTTACAATTTTGAAAGGTGCACAGTGCATAGAGAAAAGAAGTCTCTGTGGCACACAGTGCACTGAGTGCGCGTCTATGTGTTGGAATATATGCGCACTTTCTGATACACGTCGGGGGAAATTATTTTGAGTGAAATTATCCTCCAACTCAGAATTTTGCTTTCGATAGGTAAGGCTAGGTCGAGTTTGGTACCTGCAAGACAAATTGATTAAAATAAGTTCTCTCTAAGCCCAAATAGGGTGGAATTTGATACCTTATCCCCAGTATGGTCACCAATATGTTGTTCCCATTTCGTCACTTGGGTGAGCAAAACAATGGCACTTGCATGCCTAGTTGGGCCTGCTAGACAAGACAGAAGTTCGTGAGTGGGTTAAACAAGCCAAACACATGTAATAAACAAAGAAACAAACTAAAACAACTAAGAAATAGAAACTAGAATGCATAAGAAGCTTTAGAACCATAAACAATCAATCAATGACCAAGATAATGCCACCAATGGATAACTATATTAGTTCGCAAAACACCGTAGATAAAACTGAGGACTTATGGGTCCCCTATTCCTCCTTGGGAGGGCTCTTGCGTTCCCTAATGGAGAGCTCTTCTTACAATGGAAGAAAAATGGAAAATGATGAAGAAAATCAATGCCTATTCCCTCAAGAGGTGAGTGGAATGGCCTATTGCAATGATGCTTGAATACTCCAAGGAGAAAAGAGGATTCTCAAGGGAGAATTGAGGAAGCATAACAATACTATGAAGATCTTGGTTTCTTAGTGCACCCATAGCTTTGATTTATAACATTTCTTCAAGGAAATATATCATTGTTCTTGGTGTGAAAAAGGGGCCTTTTAGGGCACCCTTTGGTCCTTGACCAACCTCCCATTTGGATTTCGCTCAGATATGGAGGTCAAATCAGGTTGGGAGCTAGTCCATAAGTGGTTCGGGGGACGACAATAACCATAAATGCATCGTTCATAGGAGTGCGCGGATTTTATCGTACACAGTCACACATTTGACGCTTTGTGCACTCTAAGGGATTTTGTTGGCTTGCGCACTGTGCGCGTGCTTCCTTTAGTGATTTTGCACATGCCAATTTTTTCCCAATTGTATAGTTTTTGCCTTTTGAAATGCATTTTAGTGCTTTAGGTGAACTAATTGTTGTATTTCTGTAACCATTTGTGTGCAATGTTGCAGATGAAATTTTAGTGATAACACTCCATCAATTCAGTTACAGTTCCATATTTGACATTTATTCCATCCATGGAAAATAGCCCCAATCCATGTAAGGATGATGGAGTGATGCGATACATCCTCCCATTGATGAAGAAATATGTGTCCAATTGAGGTAGCTTCTTAGGTACCCATCATTGCACTAGATGTCTATACCTAAAGGGAAACTCAATGTTACTTATGTTGTCATCATCATAATCACATGACCCTCCTTTGGTAATAAAAAATCTCATTCATCTACAAAATATTCTCCTTACCTTTTCATCTCTAGTTGATCTAGAACTGTTAGATATAGTACAATACATATCACTTTCAACCTCTCCTAGTATGTCTTGATCCTCACTTGAGGAAGATAGATCTGATAGGTACCCTTTTGGTGGTACCTACACTCAATAGAATGAGAATATAAGTTAGCGAGCTAAGTATTTTGGAAGAGATGGAAATTGTTTACTTGAAAGTCATGAAATGTGAACTGTATTCAACAAGCATCGTTTAATTACATATGCAATAAAATAAATATGAGCATGAAATCAAGCATGGTGTATAGAAATTTTATGTAGCCTACTGTTGATGTTTAGATTCAAAGTTAATACTTGCCTCCAAGCCCACCAATTGTTTTGTTGGAGGCTTCTTCTTCAACCAACGTTTCAAGTAGTTCTAGTCTACTTCAAATTTTGAAGGATAACGAAGGTCAGATTCAAGTTTTCATATGCAAATCCAAGTAGTATTTGATGACATTCTTAGAATCCAATTAAATTTTCAACAACATCCAACCTTGGGCCAACATCATCTCACATCAAACAATTTTCCTCCAATTTTTCCATGGTAAGGGTAATGGCAAACAAATTTTGTGTTTTTCGCTATGATGACTTAATAATTGGTCTCCATACTGTTTTTCATGGTATGTGCTATCCCACATCTTTATGTGGATTATACAAGGGATATATTTGAAGAGCTCCCCCATGGTTTACTATCCCAATTGGTCTACTAGGAAAAGCCTTGGAATTGATGTTAGAAAATTCCCAAAACACTATGGGATGAAATAATCTATCATATTTGTGACACTAAGAGGGTTGAATATGAAAATCAATTTCTCTTAAAGTGCCCCGTGCATACCCAAATTAGATCACAATTTCAAAATATTTATGAGGCAAATTGGATACATTAGTCTTATTGATGAGGCAAATTCCCTTCTTATAGGTTTTCATACTTCTCCATGTCAAAACCCTATTATATGTATTCACATCATTCAAAAATAGGAATTCAATATTATATGCATATGAAGGTAGCTCAAATATTGAAAGACATGCTCTAACTAACTATCCAACTAACACATCAATATGTTAATTATTAAATGTGTAAGAATCCCCTAGATGGCTATGCCCTCAAGGAAGGAGTGACCCTCATTCCCCATGCTATCTAGTTGAGAGAGATGACTGGTTGGGCATTCCCAGGATTTACTTGGATGTTGAACTTGGTAATGATTCCCTTTTTTTGTATCAATTCCTCTTGATTTAGATTGAAAGTATTTCTTCCTTTCTACAAACCTTGAAACATGCCAATATGTTGAAAAATGATTGTAAATTTTTTTCCAACTAAATGTGGAGTTACATAGAGAAGTGGATTAAACTAGAGTTGTAGGCTATGCATAACATCAATTAATATCAATGGTGAAACTAGTAGTCTGTCCAGATACAAAGAATAAGGATTGGAAAAATGTTGAATGAGAGATATGGAATATGTGAGTTTCATAGAGAATCACTTTAGAGATCATCCCATGAGTATGCATATGAGGGAACTGTATTGAGTGATCATTGGTGTAGTGCAAAGATGATTGTAACTCATTATGGGGCCTTGGTGACCCAATGTGAAAGAGGATATCATAGACATCAGACTGGTGATAGTATATACTACAAGGCTAAGTCAGTTAGTTGAAGTGTATCCCATGACTTATGGTTTATGAAAGTGTCAAAGGGGAGGAAACAAGTTGGAAGAGATGTACTTCTCCACTAAGAACGTAAGTTCCTAGTGGTTTGCTTGTGTCTATAAATGTAATACAAATTTGTAACCTTGGGTCAAATGATGGTGTTAGATTGGAAATGTCGTTGTTCTAAATAGGGATCATGGTGGGACAAATAATTTAAACAAGAATTTGGAACTTTGTAGCTTAAATTTAAATTTTCAACCCAATAACACAATACTTTGATGAGTTACTATGCACATATTTACAAACTACGCCAGGACAAATATCTACTCAATAAAAAACATGATAATTCTAGGAATGTTGGAACTACTCTAACAACAAGAAGGGATGCCTAATATCAACCTATTTACTTATGTTTCCTTACTCTCCACTGTTGATGTCTCTACACTCTATCTACCCCAAGTTAAGGTCACCAAGAGTATGGGATGTGGAGAGTTTTTCCACTTTGTTAGAGAGGGAGATGACAATAGTCATAAGGGTACCAAATCAACCAATGGTGTCAATGAAGGATCACCTTAGATTCATATGATAAGATGATATAATAAGCATGGGAAGAGAAGGATGAAATGTAAAGATCATAAATCAAATGAAAGATGGAAATGACATGCTATAAAATGACTATGTTGTTGGAAAATACATAATTTAAATGGATGCAAAACAAAGTTAAAAGAACCTACTAATGACATGATATAAATTAACTAAATCTACTTGAATTGACATGTTGTAAATATCATGTAAAGATGAAATTAAATTGCTACAAAATGGAGTTTAAAACATCTTCTAATAAATGACATAAAGCATCTAACCCTACTTGAAATGACATGTTGGAAAACTACTACATGAAACTAAGAATACTTGCAGGAAATGGTACATAACAAAAAAAAACGATAAGATTAACTAAAGACAACTACAAAAATGAAAGATAATAGCACATACAAGGAACCTAGAGAAAACACTAAGAGAAATAAATATGAGAAAACACTTTCTCCATCAAGAGATTAATTCATAACTACAATTTGTCCTTAAAACGTTCAAATGCACTAGCTCAAAATGAAGTTTTCAATGATATGAATAACAAGACTAAACTAAGGATAACCCCTAACTACTAGCTATATAAAAAGGACTCATTAATCAACCCTTCAATCAATCATTGATTAAAGAGATATTGTCTTAAGGATCCCTATAATCAGGTATCCTTGTTTCAAGGGTCAAATCCCCTCCTAAATTGATCTTCCTCAATCATAGATTTGAATTGAGATAGTTCTTGATTGAGTGTCTTAAGACATTGGATACATGGAATTATTTTGAGATTGAAGAGGTGAAATAATCCCCCCCGCCCGTTTTTTTTTATCTCAGATGTAGGTTGGTGAATACTTTCCCTATAATTCGATTAGCTTGAGCAATGGGTTAGTACACCTTTAGAAATTAATAAATTTATAAAAATTACAACCAGACTAAGATATATTACACAAATCAATCATTCAATCATATCATAATATACAAATAAAAAATCCCAAGATATTTATATTAGTCATATTCAAAACATGTCTTTTAGTGTACAAGGAAGGTCACATCATCCCTATAATAGGCCTGAATCTACATCATTTAGGAGGGCTATCATAACCCCCTAGTTAAATATCTTGACATCTTCTTGCAATTCAAAAATGTTGCATGTTTCTCCTACTACCCCTTCTTCTACCTCACCTTTCCTACTATTGACATGCTTTCCTGAGGTCATATGCCGCAAATTGGTTAATGACTCCCTTTCCATGATAACTTATATCATTTTCTACATTATTCCATTCCTCCTTATCCTTTTCTTCATCTAGTTCCTCTATAGGTGTAGGATGCAATAGGAGAGGGGGGTTTAATATAAGCCGAATCCATTTGAGCTTTATTCTTCCCAAGGACTCTCTACATAGTTCTGCCTTAAACAAGGAATATTGCAAGTTGTGAGGGGAATGAGGCTCAACCCTTTGATGGTCATGAGGAATTCCATTCCATTTGGTTTGACATGCTAAGAATTCCCCTACCCTAGATAGTTTAATGGTGTATTCAAAATGAGAAATTCCCCTATACTTTCTTGACAAGTATATATGAACTCCCTAGGGGTATACACCTTGTAGGGTATTTTCTTGGAAAACTTTCCAATTTGGAACTTGTGCCACTAATATTTGAGGAAAATGATATAAACCCTTGATGGATGGTTGCAGTTGCACATGTCCTATGCTAAGTTTTCCATATTGGTAATAGAGGCCTCCATGAATTCAACATTTTCACTTTGGTTGGCTAATTATTTCTTAGTTTTGGATAGCTCTTCCTTTAGGTATTTGTTTCCATATTATAGCTACCTCTTACTATCCATATTATGCATTTCATGATAGCATTCAAAATTGTGGGAGCTTTGATCTGATCATTTATCCTGTAAATATCCTTGTATCAGCTGTATTTTTTGCACCAGGAAAATCCATGGTGGTTACCTTACCCAATCTGAGAAATGTAAAACCTAAAAGAAAAAATCCTAATCCTAGAGGTTGGAAAAAAAAAGGTGGGGTCCTTAGGAAGCTAAAAGTTTGAGTGACGTGTCAACTTGCTTGAGCCATAACCTTTTGTTCTAAAATCCCATTGGCATGCATGATACATGTTTGGAAAGCTCTCGAAGAGCTCTATAACTTGGAAAGTTACAAAATCACATTCTTCGAGCTTGTGGACCCCAAAACATGCCAGGAAAGGCATCTAAATTGCTTTAGAAGTGCAAGACCTAAAATTTCAAAATTTATGGTTTGTTTAGAGATACCATGAATGGTCTTCTAGATGATCCAAGGTCTGGTTTAAAGGGATATTTTCCTTGTTGGTTACATCACTTGGCGATTTTCTCTAAGAATATTTTACCATTTTGTGTTGACCAAATATTCTAAGTCACAAAACATAAGCAAGTTCCATAATATTGAGATTAATATCTTGTTTTCCAAGGGGCAATGATTCTGAAGCCCATATTCAAAATATTGAATCTCCACTAGAGGGGTGGATTTCCATAGGTAGATCCATCTATCCTAGTACGTTTTACAAACTCGAATTGTGATTCGACACTATGAATATATTTTCACATGTTTCTTCTTGCGTGGTGTAGACAAAATGTTGGACTCTCAATCCCATGATTATTATAGTTTTCACCTATGTGGAGCTTTCTATGTGCCAACGTTCAAAATATGAGGTTTATTTTTGGTATATATTTATGTCAACATTTGTTTTTCCAAGTCTTGTTTGGTTCTTGCTTCACAAATGTAAATATAAATTCTAAGCACCACATTCAGATCCTATATAGACTAGTGGTTCCTTCCTTTAAAACCCCGAGTGAATAAAGGGTATGGGTCGCTTGCTCTTATAGAGAGACGGTTTTTGCAGCACCATTTTTAGGACATTGTGGATTTCCTTCATACCTTCAAAACCTATGAGATCAACAACATGCAGGTGAAAATTTTCCATAATGCAGGTCCAAATTACCATAACGTAGGTTCAAAATTGCCATAATGCAGGTCGAAATTGCCATAATCCAGACATAAAATTGAGGAATCCCAATATGAAGAAACATTTCTTAGAAAGGAGGGTTGCATACCATGGGTTTCTCCATGGAATGTTGCGACATATTCATGGGTTTGGACGGATAGGTCGCGCTCCTCTGCCTTTGTCGATGTCTCCACTCCTACACACAGGCTTTGGCTGGATAGGGTGATCTCAACTTGTTGATATCATGTGCTAGTTAGCTAGGGATGCTCTTTGTTATATGGTTGCTATGTGTGTGGGAGAATGTGTAATGTAGGGTGATTTCTCTTTGTTTTTAGTTTTATTTATTGTTTTTTTTATATTTTGTTTTTAATTTAATTAATATATATTATATTATATATATAATTAACATATATTATATATATATATATATATTTTGTTTTTAATTTAATTAATATATACTATATTATATATATAATTAACATATATATAATTAATTAACCTTTTCAAAACTACTACGGAAAAGGGGAATCTGACTGTTTAATTAAAACAAAGAATTGTGATGGTCCCTACAGATGCTGACGCAATGTGATTTATGCTCATTGATCTACATGTCAAAGTGAAGAAATTCAACTAAGCGTGGGTAAAGGACGAGAGTAACTTTGACTCTATTAAGGTAGTCAGATGCCTTGTCAACTATATAGTGACGCACACGAATGGATTAACGAGATTCCCACTGTCTCTATCTACTATCTAGAGAAACCACATCCAAGGGAACATGCTTGGCAGAATTAGCGGGGAAAGAATACCTTGTTGAGATTGACTCTAGGTTAACCAAGATATAGTCATCAATATCTTTGTCTACAGTAGAAGGATAATACATTGCATCAACAACATGTTGTACTCAAGTACGTTGGATGAAACAAACTTTGCAGGATATACAAGTAAAGTGTGATGATCCCATTTCAATACTTTGTGACAACACCTACACCATCAGTATATCCAAGAATCTGGTGATTCATTCTAAGACGAATCACATTCCGATCAAATATAAATTTCTATGGGAACATGATATAAATAATAACATCAAGCTAGAGTATGTCGGGACAAAAGAGCAGATTGTAGATATCTTCACCAAACTGATTGCAAGGGAAACTTTTGAGTATCTGCGACAAAATATTGGAGTATTTTTTTCCCTACAGTGATTCACATGGAATCAATCTTAACAGAACAGGGGGAGAGAAGCAAAATTATTGAAAACTTTCAAGTAAAGACCCTTTTGAATTCTTTTCATATACATTAGAAAGTTACAAGAGGAAGGACCATGAAGTGAAAAGACATTAGAGAAATCATATGCCTATAGATAGGGGGAGAAGCCCCAAGAGGAGGATTAACCTTTTCCATTGATGTAAAAGAGGGAGAGATAGATAAAGGCATGGAGACAGAAATAAATAATCATATAGACAGGGGGAGCGATGGTCACATGGGGAGCATGGGAAAAAGTATTGTCATACCTAAGTGTTTCCATCAATGTCAAAGGGTGAGATTGTTGAAAGTTTGGTTGTCATTGATTTAAACCCTTGAATAATCCTCGACGGTATGGTTTTAGTACCCAAATATGAATGAGGAATATCCATCAATGCCAAAGGGGGATATTGTTCATAGTTTGGTTGTCATTGATGTCAATCCTTGAAGAAACCCCGACGGTGTGGTTTTGGTACCCGAAGTTGAATGAGGAATATGAACATGTTAGATAGAGTAAATCCATGCAAGACATTTATTCATGGATAGTACTCATCATGCCATTTCTGATGATATGTGGAATGCCACATAGTTCCTCACGGTTAGGGAGCTATGGTCTTGAGAAGTTTGTAATCCCTGAAGAGTGGTCGTGAATCCCCTAGTTGGTTACAAGTCCTTAATGCAAGGGTAAATTTGTTGTAACAAGAAAACTCTAGAAGCCCTAAATTAAGGAGAGGATTTACCTAGCACAAGTATAAATATACCTCAAGGACTCATTCACAAGAACACTCACACACTCATTCATTTATTATCTATCTTGTGAACTAGTGATCTTTTGCTAAGGTTGTGACGACATTTTCTCTGAGGTAGAAAATGAGGGTCGAAATTGAAAGTCTCGGGGTTTTAGCAAACCCTAGTTTCTTAGGTATTTTCAATTTACAGGTCAATAGGGCGTGAATGTACGTGGGTTGTAGTGGAAGAAAGTGCATATATCATCGGGTTGTAGAAGAGAAAGTCGTGTATCTGCGAAAAGCTTATGAAAGTTTGAGTAGATGTTGGTACTAGGTCCCTAAAGGTCTGAAGGGAGTCCAAAGGTTAGCATCTCATAATTTTGGGCAAGCTAAAAAGGTATTGGTATGGTTGTATACTTTTTTTGATGGTTACTTTTGGTCTTGACATGGTGTATGCTTGAGGGATATTTGGTATGGTTGGTTTGGTACTTGAATATGGTATAAATTGGTTTCTTGGTTGAGTTAGGAGCACTCTTATATATGGTTCAATGTATGACATGGTTCTTATAGTTCATATATTTGAGTTAATTGTACATGGTTGAGGCATATTCATGTTGTATGATGGCATATGCATGAGTGACATGGATTGGTTCTTTGAGAAACTTCATTGATGATATGGTATATATATTCATATGGTTGATGGTATGATATATGGTACAGGTTACACATGGTTGATTCTCTAGTTCATGATTCACTATTCCTTATTGAAGTATCTTTGGTTCGATATTGATGCATGAGACAATATGTATGGTGGTATACAATTGATGTATGGTATGGTACAAGTTTAGTTAGTTGATGAGAAAATACAATTTGATGAGACAATGATAGAGACAATGACAATGAAAAAGACAGTGACAAAGACAGAGTGATAGAGGCAGTGGCAGTGACAATAGTAGATATTTTGATAATTACAGTTGGTCTACACTTATATTTCATGGAGGCATGATGGGGCAATGATAGCTAGTTGTAGCCACCTTCCATTTGGAGCTGGAGAACTCAAGGGGTTATAGCCTCCTTTTGGTTGGAGCCAAAGAATTCATGGAGTTGTAGCTTCCTTCAGGTTGGAGCCTAAGAATAGGGGGTTGGAGCCTCCTTCCCGTTGTAGCTGGAGAATCAGGAAGTTGGTTCTTCCAATGAATGTATTCTTTTGATATATAAGAAAAGCATTATTTGTTTTTATCCCATTTGGGTTTCCACGTAAATTATGGTGTATTGTGTATCTATTGTGATGTGATGTTGTTTATGATTATACTACTGATGATATATTGAATGCTAATGATAAACTATTGAATATTGTTGAAGAATATACTATGGTTAAATCTACTAAAATTTCTCATTACTGATTCACCCCCCTTTCAGTAATCCAACATCATTCACATTGTCTTCACTACTTGTAATGCTGAAAATATTATCGACCTTTTTATCAAAAATCCATGTGAATGATTTACATTCAGAATAATTTTCTGCCAATTCTATCTGAAGTTTTTCTATCTCGATAGATATATCTATTAACACTTTGAATTTCTCTTTCTCAAGGTCTTCAAGATTTTTGGTCAATTGTAAATTAGTTTCTCTTAACCTTCCATTTTCTGATGCCAATGAGTCTCTTTGTTGTTAAGAATTAATCAACGCCTTATCCTCAACTACTTCATTCCGAGGAATATTGAGCTTTGACTTTAAAATTTTAATCTCCACATCCTTGGATCCAATAATACCTTTGATATTTTCATCTCTATTAAACCCTAAATCATGGCACATTAACCCTTAATTGGGGCATATTACATTTAGTATTGTTATTTTATTTATGTCGTCTTGGGTCCATTAGTTGTAATTGTACCTCCTAGTCTCCTATATATACCAAGGAGACATTTTCAATTGGAATCATCTTGTATTGGTGAATTGATGTAATATATAAGGAGGTTTCCCCCTTGAAGAGGTTGATTATATGAATTTATCTCTTTTTCAAGGCATGGATTACTTATTCCGAGTTTTTTTATGCTATTTTGGTATTTGGTTCTTAACATTTGGTATTAGAGCTAGACACTCCTCGGTATCGGCTTCTTCAAAACAAGTATTCTTGGAATTTTCACTACAATTTGTTTTCTCGAAGGTTTGAGGATCTGGAATTTATATGGTGTAGAGGATAAATATAGATATAAAGTTGGTCCAAATTTCTGATCTTGGTTCATTAAAGTTTGGGAGATACAATCTGTTCAAGTTAGGGTTTTTGACTCGTCCTGAAACTAGTCTGAAACTAGTCTTCTTGGAAATTTTGCTCCCAATTTTTTTAGGCTTGGTTTCAGGTTTTGAAATTTTTACAGTATGAAGGAGGAAGAGTGAAGTGTATTTTTTACAAATTTCATCTCTTTATTCTATGTACTCGGGAATTTATTCTCTGAGGAAATTAGGGTTTTTGGATGGTCTAGATTTCAGTCTAAAACATGTGTTCTTTGGAACATTGTTATATATTAAGCTATTGACATCCAAATTAATTGAAACCTACTCCATTGGTTAGGGTACAAACCTAATATTTACTGGTACAAATTTCAATTTTTGAAGTGAATATAGTGACACACAGCAGGCCATACAAGTTACTCTCCTCAAAGGGAAAAAATCCGCACATATTGGGAAAGTTAGCATAAAATTTTCTTGGAGAATCCAATATTGGTATAACCTATGGGGTTGGAAAGAAGAAACATCAAGATACCTCAGGCCAAAAATTCATAATTAGAAGGGGTGAAATTGTAGAGATACAACAAAAGAGAGGTCAGCTAGGAGAACAGTCTCCAAATCAGGGTTTTAAAAGGTGTGCTTTTGCTTTTTATTTTTGAAATTTGCATATCTTTTGACTAGAAGATCCAATTGGGGTGATTCAAAAAGTGGAATAAAGTGGGATAAAAGGATTATCACATAAATGTTGGAGAATCTTAGGGATTTTTAGGTACACATGTATTCTGATGTCTCTAAATGTAGGAGCTTTCATTATTTATCAGCGCTACAACCCTGGGACAATGTGGCTCTTTCACGTACCTAGAGTATATCGGAAGGCCCCTTTCGAACGGTTTAATATTAGACAAGACTACTATGGATTTGATCTCACACATACCTGGAATATATTCAGAGACCCCATAGAATCCTGAGAACAACTGAGTAAACCATTTGGCCGTCTTTTTGATGTAGTACATCGGGAACAACACTCGAGGAGATCACTCTTTAGTACCTAGGTAGTCAGATAGTATGAAAAAGGGCATGGTCAAGCCTCCTTAGTTAGTTCCTTGATATATTAGGATAAGTATTATTGTTGGACCCCACACTTATATTATAGAGCTATAGCACCTGACACTCCCAAATAAGCCATTTGGTATTAGGAATTTCTACCTTGCAGTGATACTTGGCCAACATGCCACCAAAAAAGGGAATGTTTACACCAAATAAGCCCTTAGACAGTCCTACTTGGAATCTTGATGAAGGTGAAGAAATGCGCAGAGACATAGATGATTTACAAAAGAAGGCATTAACAAAAGATGATGGATTTAACTAAAGCTAAGATGGAAGCGATGATGGATACTAAAATGGATGGCTCAAAATGGGAGATCATGGAAGGGTTGAAAAAGTTGATAATAGAGAGGCCACTTGAAAGTGAAAATGTATCCCATGAAATTCATAATGAGGACACAAGGAAGATGAATCAAGCCTAGAGAAACTCCATATTTTGGTTGAAGACCAACCACTTTCCTAAGATCGATATGAGGAAGTTTGATGGAAAGGATCCAATCACATGGATACTATAGATGGAGCAGTTATTTGATATACATGATGTGCTACACACACAAAAGGTACAAATTGTGTCCTTATATTTATAACCTAATTAGTTTGTGTGGTATCGATGGCTTTGTTCACTCAAATCACTTGTCACTTGGACAATTTTCACGGAAGAAATGATAGTACACTATGAGGATACAAGGAGCAATACCTTCTTCATCCAATTGATAAATCTCAAGCAAAAGGGTTTAGTTGCAGATCACATTGAGAACTTCCAAAGATTGAATATAAAGGTAAAAAATATTCCATATGAGCACCTAATTGATGTCTTCATATGAAATTTAAAGGATAACATTCAACATGAGGTTTTCCTTTGGGAACCCAAATCATTGGAGAATGCGTTCAGGGTGGCGAGAAATGTTGAAAGTAAAAATATGGCTATGGATACTAGAAGGACCAACCTAACATCTATCGAGAGAATAATGTTCCTTCTTCTAAACCACCTCAAACTACAAGGTTGACACCTCAAAAGTTGGAGGAAATAAAATCAAAAGGTTTATGCTTTAATTGTGACAACAAGTATAGTAAGGGACATTAGTGTGGTGAGAAGAAATTATTCTACATAGATTGTTAAGAGGAATAAGAACAAGAACAAGAACCATCTCAAGATGAAGATGTAGAAGAGATTACTCCCACCATATCATGTCATGCATTGGTTGGAATTATCACTCCTCAAACCCTTAATATCTAAGGATATATCAAAAATAAAAAGGCAATAGTGTTAACTGATTATGGGAGTACTCATAATTTCATTCACTGTAAATTAGCCAAATCTCCCAATTGCTTTATATATCCAGTGCCATAGTTTCAAGTAATGACTGCAAATGGAGGAACTATCAATTACTCAACAAAATTCCATAAGATCAATCTTACTATGGGGGAAAATGTAATGAATAGTCCAATGATTTCTATACCCATGGGTGGTGTTGATGTCGTACTAGGGGTCCAATTGTTACAATCATTGGGAACAATGGATTTTAATTTTCAATAAATTTTCAAGAAATTTTCATTGGAAGGAAAGGAATTTGAGTTAAGGGGTATCACAAGGAAACCTAGTAAGGTGTTAATCTCTAATGGCATGAAACAATTATTGAAAAATGGGCATCAGGGTGTAATTGTACAACTATGCTCACTAGATGTCAAAACATCTAAGCCATCTATTCCCCTAGATCTCCAAGGGATAATTGATAATCATTCCAAAGTCTTTGAAAATATTCCTAGAGGTCTTCCACCCACTCATGATAATGATCATGCTATTCAATTAATTCCTGGGAGTTTTCCTCCTAACATCAGGCCTTACAGATACCCTTATGCCTAGAACAGTGAAATTGAGCGTATGGTTGAAGAAATGTTAGAGGTTGACATTATTATACCTAGCCAAATTTCTTACTCTGCATCGTTGGGAATGGTACTCAATAAAGAGGGCTCGACGTATGTGTCCAGATTATAGAGAGCTCAACAAGATCACCATTAAATATAAGTTTCCCATTCTCATCATTAATGAATTGTTAGATGAGCTACATGGAGCAATCTACTTCACAAAGTTGGATATCCATTCAGGTTATCATCATATTAGAATGAAGGAAGAAGATATCCCAAAAACAACATTCATAAATCATGAAGGCCATTATGAATTTTTGGTCATGCCTTTTGGTGTTATGAATGCACCTTCCACATTCCAAGGGTCGATGAATTCCATTTTCAAGCCCTTCCTTCGAAAATCTGTGTTAGTATTTTTTGATGATATACTAATCTATATCAAGTCTTTGGAAGATCATGTTTGACATGTTGACATGGTGCTACAACTACTAAAGGAGAAACATCTATATGAAAAACCATCCAAATGTTTTTTGGGGGTGAAGAAGGTAGAATATTTGGGTCATATTGTATCTTATGAAGGTGTCAAGGTAGACCCTAAAAATGTTAAATCCATGATGGACTTGCCGATTCCCAAAACATTGAATAATATTAAAGGAGTTTTGGGTTTGACAGGTTACTACCGCAAGTGTTCGGAACTATGGAAGAATAACAACACCTTTAAATGCACTAACTAAGAAGGATGCATTTTCATGGATTCCAGAGGTAACTCAAGATTTTAAACAACTTAAATAGGAAATGTGAAAACTTCTTGTATTGACCACACTAGACTTCACAAAAACCTTTATTGTGGAATGTGATGCCTCAGGAAATGTCATTGGTGTTGTTCTAATGCAATAAGGAAGGCCCCTTTCTTTTGAAAATCGACCACTCAAGGGAAAGGACTTACACAAACCCATTTATGAGAAGGAAATGATGGAAATACTACATGCACTGAAGCAATGGATCCCTTACCTAATACGTAGGCACTTCAAGGTAAAAACAAATCATGTCAGTCTTAAATACTTCTTGGAAAAAAGACTATCTTCAGAAGAAAAAACAAATGGGTGACCAAGACGTTGGGTTGTGACTTTGAAATCATCTACAAAAAAGGGAAGAACAATATTGTGGCAGATGCACTCTCAAGAAAGGAAGAAGACGTTGAGGCATTTCTCTGTGTTATCTCTATCATCCAACCTGATTAGATAACATAAGCAAGGGATGAATGGAAGAATGACGAAGAAGTGTGGACTCTCATTCAAAGGTTACAACAAGATTCCAGTGTATCTGATACATTTACATGGAAAAATGATTCACTATGGTACAAATATTGCTTATCTTTATATAAGAACTCTCAACTAAAACAAAAGTTACTTTTGGAATTGGACACCTCTTTGGTAGGAGGGCACTCGGGATTTTTGAAAACCTATCACAGGGTCAAGAGGGAATTTTTTTGGGATGGCCTTAAAACTGATGTTCAAAGGTTTGTGGGAGAATGTTTGGTTTTACAACAAAATAAGGTGGAAAAAATTAAGACCCCGGGTCTTTTACAACCATTATCCTTTCCAAGTCAGCGATGGGAGGAGTTTTCCATGGATTTCATCACAGGGTTATTGAAGTCTGGAGAAACAAGTGTCATCATGGTGATTGTTGATAGAACTACCAAGTACGCACAATTTTGTGCACTCTCTCATCCTTTCAAATCCAGTACAGTTGCTACCACATTCATGGAGACAATTTAAAAGCTACATGGAAGCCCAAAGAGTATTGTAAGTGACAAAGAACACATGTTCATTGGACATTTTTGGACATAATTATTTTCTTGTTTGGGTACTCAATTGGCTTATAGCTCATCTTATCATCCTCAATCTGATGGACAAATTGAGATAGTGCACAAATGTATGGAGGGCCACCTTCATTGATTTGTATCTGATAAACAAACACAATGGTTCAAGTGGTTACCCTTGCTAGAATGGTGGTATAACAATTCCTTTCATACTGCAACAAAAATGACACCATTTATGATGCTTTATGGATATCACCCACAGTCCATCACTTCTTATCTAAAATAAAAATCCAAGGTTCAAGAAGTGGAAGATCACATCGAGAATCAACAACGAGTTCTCCAACTCTTAAAGGAAAACCTAACCATGGCACAAAATCGCATGAAACAACAAGAAAATCAACATCATAGTGAAAGGATTTTTGAAGTAGGGATTGAATATTTTTAAGACTAAAACCATACAAACAAATGTCCCTCAAGTAAGCTAAGAAGGATAATGAATTATCACCAAAGTACTATGGCCCTTATAAGTTGTTGCAAAAGATTGGTACTATGGCATACAAATTGGAGTTGTCTGCATCTTCGCGAGTCACCCAGTTTTCCACGTTTCATGCTTAAAGAAGGTTATAGGTAAAAAATATCCCAGTTCAAACTATATTTCCAATACTTGATGAGGAAGGAAAAATCATATTGGAGCCTGAAGCTATCACTAACACAAGAATTCTCCAGCTGAGGAATAGATCAATTTCAGAGTATCTCATTAAGTGGAAGAAACTATCTGTTTAAGATTCCATGTGGGAAGATGAGTCTTTTATATAGAAGAATCCAGAACTACTCAAGCATTGAGGACAACACTTGTCTGAAGGGGAGGGGCATGTTAAGCCCTAAATCATGGAACATTACTCCTTAATTGGGGCATATTACATTAGTATTTTTATTTTATTTATGTCTGATTGGGTCCATTAGTTGTAATTGTACCTTCTAGTCTCTTATATATACCAAGGAGGCCTTTTCATTTGTAACCATCTTGTATTGGTGAATTAATGTAATGTATAAGGAGGTTTTCCCCTCGAAGAGGCTTATTATCATAATTTATCTCTTTTTCAAGGTGTGGAGTACATATTCTGAGGTTTTTTATGCTATTTTGATGTTTGGTTCTTAACAACCTCTCTTGACTGGATTAAAGAGTTTTAACATCTTGTTCTCTAGGTATTTGATTCTAGTAATATTCACTATGTTGATGATATTTTCATTTTTTAGTTATACATTCAACTTGTTGACTTGATCCTGTAACTTCCTTACATTGATAGTAGAATGAATCAATCTTTTAGATACGATATTTTTAGTTTGCCTATGCCATTCTACCATATCGATATCATTAACCTAATCTAAATATACGTCAATATATGTGGTTTTATACTCGGAATTCCTTGTCATCTTTGTAGTATTTGGTTGCAATGCTAATAAATTGAATTTATTCTTCTCCCTGTAAGTTGATGCTAGAAATCTAGGAGCTCCAAGATCTTATGATTCTAATTTAGTGCCATGACCCAAATTCAACAATTGGGTGTCTTCCTTATTAGAAACAGGAAAATTTATCATTGTTCCTAATTGAGACTTTGTGGATGTCTTAGTTTGTCCTTCAATAACTGAATGAGATTCCATTGGTAACCGGATCGATGTGGTAACTAATACAGACTCACTTGATTTATTTTACTGTAACTCTTCTAATAAAGAGTCAACTTGCTCGAAAAATATTCTTATGCAGCCTCCTCAGAATTAATATGAATAATATCATCGAATTGTTCAATGTTTTTTTGAATCTTTCTTCTTTTAGCCTCAGTATCTTCTAAGCCTTTTCATACTCTTTTAATACTTTTATTTTGTTGTCCTACTGAAATTTATCTAGATGAACTATCTGCAATTCCATTTATTTTTTGGGAGGTACTAGGTTCTTGGATTGAATCAATCACACCATCATGCAAATTTTTGGCAGTTGGAATAGGTACCATTGCTTGATTTTTCTCCAATATATCATATGCTTTGAAATTGTTTCCAATTGCCTTCAAAATCAATAAAGAATGCACTTCTTCCCAATTATTCTTGTTAGTCATTTTCCCAATGTCAAGGTTAGAATGATGAATATATGGTCTACAGTTCATAGTCATACGTTGTTTTGAAACCAAATGATTAGGGTCATATTTCAAAGCATTTCCTTTCATAAATTTTAGAAAAGATATTATTTTATAAATAACATCCATACATACCTATGCTTTACAATCAGAGAGAAAACATGATAAGGTAAGATAAAGAAAGACTTGTGACTTTTGGAAATAAAAATGTATTTGGTTCGCTGCAAGTCTTTGATGAAGATATTCTAGGGTGATGAACATATTCTAGGGTGAAAATATGAGGTGATATATACATAGGAAAAAGGTAAGGTTCAATCTCACAACAATATACATGAATGATGATAGAAAATTGACACAAATACCAATCACATGATTTAATGAAGAAATTTATTCGGTAAGGATTTTTTGCAAAAATGATTAGAAAATTGCATGTAATCCCCATTTGATGCAGCCACCAACAAAACACAGGTCTACAAATATTTTCCTTGTTCATCTTAATTTTAGAGAGAAATATGCAAAAAGGAATCAACTTGAAAGAATAAAAAATATATATCGAATATGCCTCGTAACAAAAAGTTTTAGAATCATGACAATAGGAGAAGTTAGAGCTCGAAGAGGGTATCCTACTTGAGGTTGAGTGGATGAAGGAATTAATGTGCCTATTCACTCTAAGCAAAGGTGTCTCTGATCCATGACCTACTACAATTTTTGTATTCATAGTGAGTAACAATACACATATTGTATAACTCGCCCATTTGTAATTTCTCCCTGAGCATAGTAAAAAATCCTGTCAAATGTGAAATCAGTGTGTAAATGTTTTGATTTTGTGGCTATGACGTGGGTTTTCTGCTATGATTTTGGTTAATATCACTTTGAGCTATAATGTTGATTTGTATGGGTGTTTACCTTTTGAGGTTGTTATTTCCTTCATGGATTGATCCCATCCACTGGAATGAGTGCGTTTTTCAAGCCAACTCCCATCGTTGAGTGTGGATACTGAACATGCAACTATCTCTATGTGTTCTAGAAGTTGAACCATCCATAGCTTCCCTTGGGTGAATTTCTAAAGCATCCCTCTCTTACTATTTGAAAACATGGACAATAAACCATTGTGTTTGGGTTCTGGATAGTGGATTTTTCACACTGAAAAAGAGACATTTTTGAAGTTGCACCTATGTCCCTTGTCAAAGAAATATCATTGCACACACACAATTAACAGTGAGCCCATACATAGAGAAAAAAATTCAATTCTACAAAAGTATCTATATTGACGAAATGGATGGGCCACAAACCTACCATTTATAGATCAGATGATACCAGAGCAAGTCCATTAAATACCTTGAAGAAACTACCATGGGAAAATCCTTGAATAGTTAGAATCTGGAAGAGTTGAGAGACTTTAATAGGAAAATCCAAGAAGAAAGTTGGTATTGGATACAAAGAGTATATGAGTTGGATAAATATATTTCCAAGCACTAGGAGTCCTTCATCTCCATGAGGGAAGAATTAGATAAGAGAATATTGCATCCCTTACAATTGGGGGAGAAATTCATTGAGCTAGATAATTGGTAGGAGGAGAGATTCATTGAGGTCGCTACTCACCTATACCAGGACCTGGCAGTGTAGGAAGAGGCCTCAAAGAAGCTAGAAGTAGTTGTCCAAGATACCAATCAAGCCCCTTTCATTGCCACCATCGAAGGTTGTACTATGACAGATGAAAACATGGTAAAATAACCTTCCAATACCCTTGGTGACTTTGAGAATCACACTAGAGGCATCAGTTCCAAGATCATGAGGAAAATGGGCTATGATGGCCAAGGGATAGGAAAAGAAGGAGAAGGGATTTTTATTCTCATTGTAGCTCAATATAGGCCTAAGCATGAAGGCCTAGAGTTCAATGGACAATAATACAACACAAGTGCAACTCAAACCACTTTGTTCAAGGCAAGTGTAACCGAAAAATAATCCATGTGTAGAAATCCACTCAAATCTAATTGTAGAAGCTTGGAAGAGGGAAACAAATAAATGATTTTTCCATCTAGATTTGCTCCAATTCTTGTGGGACCAAGCAACCAAGCTAGCAAGCATCAAAAAATACCACAAAGTTATGGATTAGTTTGTTTCTATTGAAAGGAAAGGGATCATAAGGTTAGCGAGTTTTGGCACTCTAGAAGGCCAAGCAACCCATGCAAGAACTATTTCCAGTATTGCAGATTGACTGGACATTGAGAGGCCAAATGGTGGAGGCTTCACCCAAAACTCCATCCTAAGAACCGGATAGCCAAGAAGAAATATTGGAAAGTCAAGGTCAAGGGGAAAGAGGAGATGTTTGAATTTGAAGTCCAATGAGTAGTGGTTGTTCAATTACCTATAGCAGTAGTGAATGTTAGCCATAATGATGATAAGGACAATAAGGTTATGCCAAAGGCAACCCCTACTCAACTCTTACCTTACATCCTACAATAGAGGCATCCTTTCTTTGATATTTGTCGAAGTCTCCTTAATGATAATAGAAGAAGAATATTTAAGGAGTTGAATCTTTTATGGACAAAAATCCTACAAATGGGGAGGTGTGATATGAATTGGATCCTCACCCAAAACAATTTATAAAATTGTAATAAACTTGTAATCATTATTTTTATTCTATTTTGTATATTTTTTGGAAAAATGGGAAGTGGAAACAAACCATAAGACGATTATCCTTCCAAAGGAAATGCAATAAAATAACGAAGGCTATAACAAAGAGGGAAAACATGGGGAGATGCAAGGAGAAAGAGGGAAGGATAGTAGAAAAATTTAGATCTTGAGAAAGGTATCATGCTTGAGGTTGAGTGGATGAAGGAGTTAATGCTCTTTTTCACTCTAAGCGAAGGTGTCTTTGAGCCATGTTCTGCTGCAATTTTGGTATTCATAGTGAGTAACAATACATATAGTGTATAGCTCACCCAATTGTAATTTTTCCCTGAGCAAAGTAAAAATTCCCGTAAAATGTGAAATATGTGTGTAAATGTTTTGATTTAGTGGTTATGATGTGGGTTTTGTTCATGGTTATGATGTGGGTTTTGTGCTATGATTTTGGTTAATATCACTTTGAGCTACAACATCAATTTTCATGGGCGTTTACTTCTTGAGTTTGTTATTTCCTTCATGGATTTATCCCATCCACTAGAATGAGTGTGTTTTGCAAGCCAACCCCCATCGTTGAGTGTGGAGCCTTAGCATGAAACTGTTTATGTGTGTTCTGAAATTTGAAACGTCCATAGATTCCCTTGGGACAATTTATAAATCATCCCTCTCTTACTATTTGAAAACACGAACAATAAACCATTTCATTTGGGTTCTGGATAATGGATTTTGCACACAAAAAAAGAGACGGTTTGAAGCTACACCTATGTCCCTTGTTAGAGAAATATCATTGCAAACACACAATCAATATTGATCCCATACATAGAGAACAAAATTCAATTCCACAAAAGTATTAGTATTGATGAAATGGATAGGCCATATCCCTATCATTTATAGATCATCGTTTGTGGTCTCCAAAGTACTCATAAAATAGTGATATAATCCATCACATCTTGGGAAGGGTAGCATAAATGGGTGATGCCCCTAAGCCCAAGGTATTCAATCCAATGCCATCGATGGTATGATTCTACATAATGAAAATAAATGAGCTAATTTCAAGCATGGTAGAAACTATTTGCTTACTATTCATTGATGAATATAGTTAACATACACGAGGGGACCCACTAATAATGAAAATGGAACCCAAGGTACCTAGTAAAATCTAGTGAGTGTCAATAGGGTATCTAATGTGAAACACTCATAAAATCAATCAATCATGAGTCAATCAGGTGAACCCACTATCGATCACGAGTAATCTTTCCTCTAATGAATACACGTCCCCAGGTACTAGTTGGCTTCTAGACCCGCCTCCTAGATAATGAGCTACTATTGATAGGAAGAGATCCATTGAAGGAGGACCTTAATGTATCCCCCATTAATTGACATGAAACTGTAACTGAGATATTTAATGAAGAGATAAATCATCAAGTACAACTGAAATACAGATGGTCAACATGAAATCTCAACAAGACTATAGAATCTCTAACTTAGGGTTCACTTCCCTTGAACTTATAGCATGAAGTATTATTGGATTGGTAACATTTACTCAAGTGGACCAATGATATAGTGAAACAATGCATGAGGAATTGAATCACTCTCCATAGTAATTGGAAGAGTAACTAGTTGAAGGACTAGATGAATCATAATCATGGTACAAATCATAGGCAAGCTATATCCTAAATATAAGATAAATATGCAAATAGGTATCATGTTTAAGGATTACAATAATTTGCAGCTACCACTTAATTAAATACAGATCTAAACTCTTCCCTTGCTACCTCTTTTTTTGTTTTTTGTTTTTTTAGTGTCCTTTTCATGTTCTTATGAGTGCGAAAAAGAGATAAAATTATGCTTGTATGGAGAAAAAAAGTGGTTCAATAGAATGAAATTATGTTCCAAGAACAATGTATATACCTATGAAAATCAAATGCAAAAGAGATATTGGGAAAGTGATGCCCACTCATAGTAGTTTTCTCCATGGATAATATTTGCAAAATGGAGGCAAATCAATGAAAACAACAATAGGTCAAGAGTGTCTACAATGGAAGTAAGTACGATAAAAAAAAACAATATCGTAGCAGTATGCACTAGGACATAAGAAACAATAAGCATATGCAACTGTAAAGAAGCATAATGATGACAGGAACCCCTTCAAGACATGGCTAGGAAAATGATTAAGAGAGAAGAATGAGGCTTAAATTTTAGTCATGGTGGGTCTAAATTAGGTTTCTCGAGCCTACAAATGATCATAACATGGGAAATACATGGAAAAGAGGATGCTAAATAGGGCACCCATGAAGGGTAGGCACTACCACAAAAGTCATGACATGAAAGCAAGAGAGATGGCTAATGTCACAACTTGGTGGAATCAAACCTAAGGAACAATGGTGTTAAAAGTGATGGTTAATAGTAAAAAATTGGTATGTAGGGAAAAACCTATCACTATATTCCACTTTAGAACATGTACCTCATGGTTCAATGGATGTCTCCATAACAAATGCCAAACAAATTGTCACCCAATCTTGAAAAACCATGAAAAAACATTAGATCCCATGTTATATTTCTTAGTAAAATATCATAAACCAATAAAAAAGCATGATATCAGAGTAATAAAAGACATTGCATGGAAAACCAGGCACAAAAATGGCCATTTCATGTCTCGAAAAGGCCCAAAACTGGTATATATATATATTGTGAAATAGGGCTCATTTTTACATTTACCTTGTAGAAATTTTACCTCTGGTGAAAAGTTTCTTACCCATTAAAAAATATGGTGTATATTGTGAGATATTCAATCAATACAATTCCATTTTATCTGGATCAAGTAGGCCCTCAATCCATGCTCTTTATTTTGAGTGTATTCTTGTTAATTTTCCTTGAGTTTCTAGTTGGTGGGGAACCTCACAAGGTTCATGATTATGTGGTAACATTTTTTTCTACCTACAAATGTGGCCAAAATAACTTGGTCATGGATATAGAGGAAAAATCCATGAAAACATGACATCTGTTCAAACAAACAAGCATGGCCAACTCCCGAAAACCCAAAAAAATTGCATTTTGCTTCAAGTTTTTGTTCAAATTTTCCTACTAGTCTAACTTATAATGTTTCTTAATTGTGGATGAAATATTTCCACCATGTTTGAGTGGAAGGAAAGAGAGCATGAGTCTATTGATGTGGCATCCATGAGGTACCATCACACATTAGATGCATTGAGGGATTGTGGGTTGACGAAATTCTTCAGGAGCCAAAACATGCACTTACAAATGATGCTACTTGAGAGACTAGTTAGGATGTGGGGTCCCGACTAACCATTTTTCTGAGTGGTCCATGATATATTGACCCTTAAGATTGAGGAAATATTCTTTATCATAGGACTATCCTAGTGTGGGGAACTGGTAGTCTTGAAAGGTGGAAAGGGTGGGGAAACTAGCTCCATAGATGACTACATTGTTGTTCACTTCCATCCAAGGTCACAAAAGAGCAATAATTAGCTACATATCAAGGATGTGGTGGAGTTAACTCTCCTTAATATCCTATTTAAAAGCCCTCAGGAGGATGGATCTACAAAACCCCACCTTGCATCAAGGGCTCATTTTCATTATGCTCTTGAGTGCCTCAACCATATAATGTTTGATTGGTGTTCCAAAATATACCTTAGGAACCAATTGACATGATGCAGGGCAGGTCAACATAAACAATTTGGCTATGGCTTGATGCTAGTTTCATTCTTCCTGGAGAGGGTGATGTTAGTTTCATTCTTCGTAGAGAGATTTCCCTATAATATACCACGTCTCTCAACACCATTTTCTAGGCCTATTTAGCCCAAGATGAGGAGATGGATATATTGCCTAGTCCATATTGGTGGAGGTACACCTCTTAGTGTTTTTTTTTATGACTTATTCGATTGGTGGGATGAACAAATAATAATGATCAAGGACTACTCATAGGTATGCACATGTTTCATGCATGACCCTAAGCTTGCATTACCTCTCAAGGCTCGATGAGGAGACATGGGTAAGAATACATTTGGTATTCCAAAAAATTGTATTTTTGGAATACATTTTTTTTGGGTATGTAGTATAACTAATCATTGTGATGCTGTCATGACACATATTTTAGACCAGAATGATTGGCATGGATGTCCCCAAACCATCGTAGGGAATGATATGAGTAGCATCCAGAGGAACGAGATGGATATGAAGATGTTGTAGAAAACATATGTGAGGTGTGGAGGAACCTTGAGGGACTCACCATGGGTTTCCCAATGATGAGAGTAGAGGAGGCACCCCATAGGATACAACTCCACATGGTCAGTGTGCCACATCCCTTTGCCTAATTGTTGAGGTGAGTATCCAATGAAATTTTTTGTTATAACAAGATGAATGCACATCGAGATGACTAGATGAAAGTCTTTCCTTTTTTGTACTCCTACGAATGTATCGATCTATTCTCGCAGATATATAAAATCTGTATCACTATGGGCCATAGTAGCCCAATTTTGTATGTTGCATATTTTGGAAATGATGTACTCGCTTATATATATATATTATTATCAGGTTTGGTTCTTGATTTTCATATGTCAGTAGGATCCCCTTGAATTTCAGACCAAGAGGTTACATACAATGGTTTATTTATTAGCTAACTATGTTGGCATTTGTCACACTAATTAAGCATTAACAAAAGCATGCATGCACATAAAAACATGGATTTCCAATCAATATATATATATATATTGATTGGAAATCCATGTTTTTATGTGCATGCATGCTTTTGTTAATGCTTAATTAGTGTGACAAATGCCAACATAGTTAGCTAATAAATAAACCATTGTATGTAACCTCTTGGTCTCACCATGGGTGTTCCTATGATGAAATTCAAGGGGATCCTACTGACATATGAAAATCAAGAACCAAACCTGATAATAATCGAACCCAATTAACCCACACGCAAGAGTAAAAAACACTCAGATCACACCACCACTAAAATACACTATATACAAAGCACTATGCATCCTTTCGACTTACGCAATGTAAATCTAATTGCTAGGATCAGGCCAAGGTTTCCTATCATCATCAATGAACTCATGGGTTTTTGTTGGCATCATATGGCACACCATGTCAAGGTCATGCCATATAGACTCAAATTTTCACGTTTCTAAATCTTCATGATTCTAGTCATAAACTAGAACCAAGTCACTATCAGGAACTATAGGAAGAAAAAAGTTGTGAGAATTATCATGAGCTATTGCATATCCTTGGTGATGTCCATCAAGACATGGATGCAATATAAGAAACTTGTCTTCGATATGGTTTAGATCATAAATTTTGGTGGCAAGTTTCGAAAATTAAATCTGAGACTGAAATTGTTCAAGACTTAGCACTTCACTAGATGACCCAAAAAATTCCCCTTGTCTTGAATCAATATTCTTCTTGTCAACCACCAAATATTCCATTTCGGGAAGAAATGACAGTCAATTATGCATATATTCCCATGGGTTATCGACTATAGGCATGAATTATAGAATGTCCTTTATCTGAAGGGAGCTTAGTATCTAGGAAATCATATGAACTAGGAGAGTTGACAACCTGAATGGGAAATGTACTGATCATATTCCAAATTAGGATATATTTTCTTATCATCATTATTTGAAGTCGACTGGATTTCCCGAGAGGTAATATTAACCACACTAAGTGGCATAGTAACCCGAAATGTATCTAATTCTAAAGGATTAGGAACTACATAATGATCTGAATAACCATGTGATTAGATATCACCTAAAGACATCATACATTTATGAGTTATATTGGAAGAGGTGAATGGTGGAGGTAGGAAAAATATACCTATCAATGATTAATCCTTTAACATGCCCACACCAAAACTATCATAGGCACTTTTGGAACCACTAACGAATGGAATGTTCGTTCCACTAATGGCTCTATAACCAGTTGTGCAATATGATAATTGATCGATAGTTACCATATTCCCTTCATGAGTAAAGAAGATAAATAAAATATTGAAGACACTAAAACTATCATCACATAGAACCAACTACGCCCTAGTAAAAGGTTGTGATCTAAGTGGGTGTTTACTACTTCAACATTGATTGAAACAATCTTTCCACCTAAGTACATGGGAACCATGGAAATGATTCCATGAGGCTTAAGGGTGTTCCCATCAAACACTTTTAACATAATGTTTAACTGTATGAGCTATAGATATCCTAAGTCTCTCCAACATGACAAGGAAATAATACAAGTGGAGGCTCCTTCATTAACAATTGTTTGAAAGACATTAATCCCACACAAAACTACTTGGATTTGAAAATAAATTTGGTGGGGTAGCCTAGGCCTAATTTATTTGATGTCAAAGGTAATCAAATGAGTATTTGCAGGGTCAAATCCACCTATAGTAGACAATAATTCCTTTTTTTTGCATTGGGTATCTTTGGAGGACTTCGAGGGTAGACATGGCACATGTTTCCTAGGCTATATCCTCCAAAATATTGTAATTATGGGAATCCCCTACATTTGATTTATGCATTGAACAATGAATAACACCTTTAGGAAGGTGAAACACTATGTCATATGATGTCTTATCTATCTAGAGAGGGTCACCAGGATAAGAGGGAGATGGATCCTTATCCGAAGGACCAGTCTCAGGATTCTTGTAGTTCCAAGCTCAATTTTTCAAACTAGATGTCTAATCACACATGTATATTATTGAATTTAATATACTCCCCCCTTGATATGGGTTACCTTTCGTGACTCCTTGTATAGGTGTAGAATTTGAAGCAACCATTTTTTGTTGCTACTTGGGTGGGAATAAATTTGTTCGCATAACGAGTTGTTGGGGAATTCCCAAAAAATGATGAATGTAATCCATCTAAGGACAATGGCGAGTGAGATGGTTTTCACCATATATCTTGCAAGGAAGATTCAACTTAATCTTCCCCTTTTGACCTTCCTCAATATCATTTTGGGTTGGACCAATCCCTTCTTCAACTATATAATTTTTCTTTTGATTCTTTTTCTTTTCCCCTCAAAGTTGTTCAGAATTATTCAGTTGTGTGGACTAGACATAATGAACTTTGGGGGTATGAATAGGGGATGTATCACTTTGGGATGTTGGCACGATATTAGTTGTATTTGTATAAATAAACATTTGACTCAACTATCCACTTAACTAGCCAACTGAAGCATTGGAAATGGAGTTGACCACACCATCTATTGTAGAGAAAAATATCCTACAAATAGGTGAGACCTTTCACTGATCTAATAGAGATCAGTGAAAAATAGGGGATAGATCACTATGGATTTTCCACTAGATCGAATTTTTAGGTTCAATATATACTAATAAATTAGGATAATAGGTCTTACCTTTAATTAGTGATTGCCATATCATATCCAGGTTGATGAATCTCCTAGATTTAGATCATAGCTCCCAAAGTTAGACACCTACACACATACAACGACATATACCCTTCTAAACCTTGATTATCATGAAATAAATATAATACACAAATATATCTAATATAATTTTCCCGAGATAGAATCAAATCTACCAATGTATAACATGAAATGACATAGATCACATACATTGGAGGGGCAAGATACCATAGATCTATGTATTAAAAGAAAAAAAAGTACAACATGATATGTTACCTTGAGACCATTGAAGTACCTTCTAGATCCAATCTCTCAGAGTCCCTTCCTTTTCCACCTTTGATTTCTCTCCACTGACATGAGGACACTTCAACTCTAGAATCTCTCTCTATTTCACCAACATAAGGACTCTCCAACTCTAGATCCCCATATCCCCCAATTTGGCTTCTTCTTATAGGAATTTAGAAGATATTAGAGGTAGGATTCATGGCATGTGAATTAGGTGGATACAAGTCATAGATAGGATTGATGGCATGTGAACTAATTAATTACAATTCATAGACATGATTGATGGCATGTGAACTAAGAAATTACAGGTCATTCACAAGTTCCATGCTAAGTTATGAGGATTTTACCAAACTATTGTGATATTTTTTTCTATTATGAGTTTTTTTCTCAAGTTCCATGCTCAATTATGATATTTTTCCAACGCACTTTGAACTTTCTTCTCAATTATGAAATAATGCATGTTTAATAATTATGAAATTGTGACAAAATAATTATTTCCTTGTGAAATAGTTATGAGATATTTACTCAATTATGTAATTCCAACTTCATAACATATAATAACATCCGTGCAAGACCTAGGGTATAAAATACAATTATAATAGATCCCCCCTAATGTATGAGGTCAGAAGAGGAACCGATGGCTGAAATACATTACAAAAATTCATGGCAATGAGTGGCATAAGAAAAGAGCTCATAGATCAAGGAACCAATATGTACTTGCAAATATTCATCAACCAAATATGTATATAGATCATCCCTAAGGTAGAAATACCCATAGTTGGCTGTAGGAAAAAGAATGGATTCTAATACAATACACTACAGATCCATGAAATGATATGAAAGACCATGGCCACAAAAAAGTACACGATGGATCCATGTCATAAAAAAGATAATAACCATGAGAAAATACAATGTGGATCTATGTCATAGAATGCATCAAGAATACATTTAGCACCAATGAGAGTGCCAATGTGGTCTTCAAAGTACTCATACAATAGTGATATACTCCATTGCCACTAATTTGGAGATGTATCATAAAGGAGTGATTCCACGTAGGCCCAAGGTATTCAATCCAACCATATTGATGGTACGATTCTACATCATGTGAATGGATAATCCAAATTTGAGCATGGTAGAAACCATTTGACTACCGGTTATTAAGGAAAATCATTAACGGATGCGAGGGGATACTCAAATAATGAAAATGGACCCTAAGGTACCTAGTACCATCTAGCAAGTGTGAATAGAGTAGCTAGTACACTCATAGAATCAATCAATAAAGAGTCAGTGATGTAACACCATTGTTGATGTAACATCCCTATTGTAATCCTGAGTTTAATTAATGCATAAAGTAGATATGATATGTGGTTGTGGCCAAGCGATGTGATATGCAAATTGTATATCTGAATTTAATAAATAAATTGTGATTCCAACTGCTGGGAGACATGGACAGAGATGGGAGGCGATTAATCCACAAGAGGGGGGAGGGTTTAAGAGAATGTCTAAGAGAGGGGTCCAAGTGGGAATTACCCATGTATATAAATTCATACCCACTTCGTAAAATTATTGTTGGTGTATGAACCTTCTAATTTTTTATTGATTGTTCCCAAAGAAAATCATTAAACACATGTAAGAGGGTTGGTGTGAAAAGTTAGATCCCATAGTTATGAGAGCATGGAGGCTGAGTATAATCAACATTGGGGGTGTGAGATTCAACTTGCATGGGGGGGAAAGGAAATTTGTATGGGAAAGGTGTTGGACAACTAAGAGGGGGGGGGGGTGAATCAGTGGTTACTATGCTTAAACAATTATGCCCATTTTAAAATCTTTAAAGAACACTCAATAATGATCACAATAATGCAGGGAATTAAGCAATAGAATATTCAACATCAATCACACACATGAAATATACAGAGAAAGATATTTCCCGAGGAAACCCATAAAGGGAAAAACCTCTTCTTCTTGATATGATAAGTAATCTTTATTTTCTGTACATTATCATTCTTATGATCACCAACTCCTTTTGAGGCTACCACCTCTGTTTTACAAGCAACAACTTGCTAAGAGCACCAACTCTATGGTTTCTCTAGCACCCACTAGAAGAAAGTAGCAACTCCCTGAGTGTTCCAGCGCCAACTGGATGGAAGCACCAACTTCCAGTTACACAAGCACCAATTCGCCCCACAATTCACTACGAGCTTCCATGCGTCCTTTCTCCAAAATCATGGTTTCTATTGTGGCCCACTCATGAAAAATTAAGACCCGAGCATGTTCTGGCCCCATAATGCGATTGGACCATTGATCTTATGATCTTGACGGTGATCTTGAAATGAATGGATCAGATTGGACGGTTTCTTTCATGGAAACAAATCAATGGTAAAATTTGATCCTTACACTCATCCTTTCATTGTTCAATATGACAACTAGGACTTAATAAAACATTGAGATGGATAGCTATCAAAATTTCACCGTTCAGAATTTCAACTTCTTAAACTTACACTATCCTTCCACTGTACTATGATCAACTATTGATAATACACCCGAAGTGATCTTTTAGATCGGACGAATCGTGTTCTTGCTGACATGGTCTGCCACATGTCCTTGCTGAGGTGGTGTACTGACGGGGTGAGACGTGTAGGTAGTGTAGTGGAATGTGGAGGCAGAGTGTTGTAGTGGAGTGTGACGTGTAGCGGGTAGTGGAGTGTGACGTAAGATGGAAGAGGTGGTATGTATGAGTGGTTTGGTGGTTTACTTGTAGGGGGGGTCAGGAGGTAAGTGGTAATGAGAAATAGGGGTCCGATTTAATATAAAGGTGACATGTATGAGGGTCCCATAAGGAAAATAAAACCAACTCGGACCCCCCCCCCCATGGTTAAAGGAAAAAATCTCCGGGGGGTCCGATATGCCCTGTCAACCGTATATCTGAGTCCCCGATTCTAGCCCGCTGAGATTAGCGCACCATTTACCCAACTTATCCTTTCCTTCCACTTGAGAATGATATGACGTCTGTGATCTTCTTCGGATGATCCGACAGTCGAGAACATATTTTGGATATTCGGTTCTCCGGAATTTGGAGATTTCAAATCTCAAACTGACGTCTTGAAGTGATATTTTTTTCGGAAAGTAACCTCCTCACATATTTATACCCTAAATGAATGACGATCGTTGGATCAGGATCTTAGATCAATGACCCGATATGTCTGCGATGTATCTTTTCTATCTTATCCTATCCTTCCACTTAGAATGATCCAACGACTGACGAAAATTCGTGTTTGATATGACGACTGACGGGTATTTGGATAATCAAATTGTCAACTCTTTAGCCCCGTTTAACTTACCCTTAAATTAATTCGATCCGACGGTTGACAGACATTCGGGTGATTGTGATCTTAGATATTATCCCTTTCTTATCCTGTCCTTCCACTAATTCAATCTGACGATCATCGCATTTTTTCCAGATCCTATGGTCCACATTAATTTTGGATTTCGGGCTTCGGGTAATTCAACTTTCAAGTAGCCAATTATTTTTAAGTGATATTCCCCGAACGATAACCTCCTCGCAAATCCACTGGATATAACAGTTGATATTCTTTTGGATCGGTGATCCAATGACCACTGTTGCTGTTCCTCCTGAGCTTCTGATCTCTCCGACTTAGAATATTTTCTAAGTGTTCACGGGTCTCGACCTTTTCTCCTTCTGTGAGTCCATCTCTTGGACCTCATCTGCAATTCTGGAAACTGCTATCTCTTCTAAGCTTTCTTGTTTCTACATATTGTTCGCTTCTCCTCCTGAGCTTATGCTTTTCCTGTAAAACATCGACGTTGATGGTGTTACCATCGATGAAAATCACACGCTTTCATAGAAAACATGACAACAATATCCCCCTTTGGCATTGATGGAAACCCTAAAAGGTTGATGCTTGGACCTCCAACTGTAGCATCTAGACCACTCCTTTTCTCCCCCTTTGACATCAATGTCAAAGAAAACATGCTCCCCCTGAGCTGTTGTAGTACTTTGCAGAGGTATCAAATATTCAAGCAACACATACTCCCCTTGAAAGGATGGACTCTCTTAGGTTGATAATGGGGTCATGCCCAACTTCTGTCATAGATGCTCAAACTGAGCTTTTTCAAGCGGTTTAGTGAATATTATCAACAATTTGATCTTTGGATGGAATATAATGCAAAGAAACAACAGTGTTGGTCACTTGTTACCTCAAGAAGTGATACTTGATGGGTATATGCTTGGTCTTGGAGTGAAATACAGGATTCTTTGACACACTGATTGCACTAGTATTATCACAATGAATTGGGATCACTGTAGTATAATTTACCTCTAAGTCTGCAAGTGTTTGAATCATCCATAATACTTGGGTACAACAAGTGGCAACTGCAATTTACTTGTCTTCTGTAGTCGATGAGGAAATGGAACCTTGCTTCTTGCTCAACCATGCTACGAGAGAATCTCCTAAGAAGAATTCACCTCCACTCGTTCTTTTCCTTTCATCCATGCAGTTAGCCCAATCAACATTTGAATAGATCGATGATTGAAAATTTTGATTCCTAGGATACCATAGGCCATAGTTCATTTTTTTTTCAAATATTTGAATATTATTTCAACGGCTATCAAATGACTATGTTTAGGTGCAGACTGATACCTTCCTACCATTCCAACAACATGCATTATGTCTGGATGAGATGTTGTGATGTACAACAAGATTCCTATCATAGACTTATATGAACTCTCATCAACATTAGGTGAGTCATCATCCTTGCTTAGCTTGCATCCAGTGACCATAGGTGTGCTCATAGGTGTAGAATATTCCATTTGAAACTTTTTCAATATTTCTCTTAGATGTTTCTCCTGAGAAAGAAATAGTCCTTCAGACCTCTGAGTAATTTGCAGACCAAGAAAAAATGACAATTCCCCTATCATAGACATTTCAAATTCAGACTGCATGGCAGAAGCAAACCATTTTACTAGTGAAGCATTATTACTTCTGAAGATGATGTCATCTACATAGACCAACACAATGAGAAAATCATTAGCCTCTATTTTGATATATAGATTGTTGTCAATTGTTCCTCTATTGAACCCTTTGTCTTGAAGATACTTATCCAGTCTATAGTTCCAGGCACGAGGAGCTTGTTTCAACCCATATAAGGCTTTCGTTAGCTTGTAAACAAAGTCAGGGTTATCTGATAGTTGGAAACCTTCTGGAAGTTCCATATAGACTTCTTCTATTAGATATCCATTTAGAAAAGATGACTTGACATCCATTTGACAAACTTTAAACTTCTTATGACAAGCATAGGCAAGAAACATTCTAATAGCTTCTAATATTGCTACGGGCACAAATGTTTCATCAAAATCCAGTCCTTCTATTTAAGCATACCATTTATAGACCAATCTGGATTTATTCCTGACAATTTGTCCTTATTCATTCATTTTATTCTTAAACACCCATTTGGATCCAATTACATTCTTATCTACCGGTCTAGGAACAAGCTCCAAAGTATTGTTCTTCTCAAACTGATCCAGTTCCTCGTTCATTGATTTTAACCAATTCACATCTTCACTGGATTCATTAAAGTTCTTGGGTTCCACCATGGATATGAAGGCTATATGTGTTTGCTTGGTGTCTTTGATTATCCTTCTCCTGGTTTGTACACCTTTTTCTTTCTCACCAATTATCTGACTTGCAGGATGATTCTTTTGAGTAATTCTGGAGGAAGGATTTGATGTTGTTTGCTGATTTGAGTCTGCCTGAGTGTTTGTATCTTCATCTGACTCAGAGTCTTCTTTTTCTGATTCTTGGACCTGTTTATCTTCAACTTCAACTATATCCTTTATGGTTGATTCAATATTTCTCACCTCTCTTACTGGGATTCCTTCATCAACTTTTATGTCAATACAATCAACCAATTTATGCAACCTCTTATTATAGCATCTGTATCCTTTACTGTTTGTAGAAAACCCTAAGAATATTCCTTCATCAGCCATGTCATCATAATTGCCAAGGTTTTCATTATTATTCTTTATGTAGCACTTAATCCCAAAGACTTTTAAGTGTTTGATTGAAGCAACTCTTCCATACCTCAGTTCATAAGGTGTCTTGTCACTGTGTGGTTTGAGGTGAGATTTGTTAAGAATATGGATTTTTGTGTGTATTGCTTCTACCCAGTAGGTTTGACCAATGTTATTCTCATTCATCATTGACCTGGCCATTTGCTGAACTGTTCTGTTTTTCCTCTCAACTACTCCATTTTGTTGTGGAGTTCCTGGGATTGTGTATTCTCTTTTGATCCCATGTTTATCACATAATTCGTTGAAATCACTTGACCTAAATTATCCTCCTATGTTTGATCTTACAACCTTTAATATGTTCACTGTTTGCTTCTCAGTTAAAGCCTTAAATATTTTAAATTTCTCAAATGCTTCATCTTTTTCTTTGAGAAAAGAAACCCAAGTGAGTCTAGAGTAATAATCAATCATCAACATGAAGTAGTTTTCTTTCCCTGTGACTTCCTGTCTTGATGGTCCACATAAATCCATATGAACTAATTTGAGTGGTTTATCTATTGAAGTAGAGATCTTTGATTTAAACTGTGTCTTGGTTAGCTTTCCTACCTGACAGGGTTTACACAAAGAATCTTGTGATTTTGATGTTCTTGGAAGATATTTTACTGCCTCAATATTCTTGAGCTTGATTAAGTGGTCAAATTTTAGATGTCCAAGTATCCTATGCCATAACCATCCTTCATCATGTTTTCTTAGATGACACTCTTCTATATATTCTTTCAATATATATACATTATTATCTGTCCTTATACCTTTAGCCAACACTTGTCCTGAGTTTACAGACTTTATCTTACAATCGTTGGAAGTGAACACCACTTCACATCCTCTGTCACACATTTGACTTACACTGCAGAAATTATGTTTTAGCCCATCTACATGCAGAACATCCTGGGACTTTCCTTTACCATTACTCAAACTCACCATCCCTTTACCCTTGATTTTACTTGGTTCATCATTTCCAAAGGTCACATTTCCTGTTTTTCCTTTACTTATAGACTTAAAATTATCCTTGTCTTCAGTCATGTGCTTGGAACATCCATTGTCTATATACTAGGGGTCTTTTTGTTTTTGAGCTGAAAGTACTAGACCACATTTTTCACTATCTTTGTTTTTCCATGTGCTGGCATTTTTGGCTAAGGGTTTTATCCTTGGATCTGCTTTGTAATTCTTTAGATGGTAGTTTGCATCTTTGTGGCTGAAGTTATGACAGTTATAACATTCGAGCTAATTGTTCAATAGGTCAAAGTGATTGGTGAAACTTTGTCTACTCATTGGCTGTTTAGTTCTATGTTGCAAAGATTGCTTATTTCTTGATTTCCTCAGTTGCGTGTCTCTAAACTTAATTTGAAAATTTGCAATCTTATGACCAAAATTAGAGAATCAAAAATAGTAACCGTGGAAGAAATTTTGGTACCTGAAGGATGGCCTTCTTCTTGGAATTTGTTGCTCCATATTTTGATATCTTTGTTTTTTATCAGGGATCATCTTGTCTTTATTAGCTTCCAGTGACAGAGTACTCACATGGTATGATTGTCTGCTGACTTGGAACTTGATCATCTTTACTAGCTCTTTGATTTTTGGCTGTTTACTGCTTGAACCACTTACATAGCCTAAACCAGTCTTCAACAAAGGATATCTCTGTTTGCTCAGAATGTCGTTTAGTTCTGCTGAGGCTTTAATGCTTGGACAATTTTGGAGATACAATGCTTTAAAATTCTCCATCTCTTTTCTGGTTTTACTACCTCTTCTTCCAAGGATTCACATCTTACCTTCTTCTCTGATAACTGCTGTTTCAGAATGTCCTCTATTTTCCTTCTTCTAATTCTAGTTTTAGTAGGGAAAAGTCTTCATCGGGTTTTTTACTATCTTTCTCGAACTGTATCGATACTTGTTTTTTCTTTCTCTTCTTAAGTATGAGTTCGTCAATCTCTTCCAAAGCACTAATCATCTCTTCTTCCAAGTCAACCACAACTTCTTAATCATCAACATCACTTCCTGCGTTTTTATTATCATAATCCTCTTTGGCTATAAGCATGAATTTGTTTACCTTATCTTCACAAGAAGTGTCACTATCTATGTCTCCTGAAGAGTCATCATTGTTTACACATAAAATTGTATTTTTACCAAATCTCTTGGATTTGTAATTCTCTTCAACTTCAGAGTTATGGTCCTTCTTCTTGTGTGGACACTTAGATGCAAAGTGACCTATCTTTCCACAGTTAAAACATTTGAAGGGAAACTTGCCTTGGTACTTGCTTGATCCTTTTTGTAGTCTTATCACAAATTTTTCTTCAATTTCATTAGGCTTAGAATCCTCATTCTTATCTTCTTTAAATGATGCTTCTCTAGAGGTGGGTTTATCCTTACTAATCCTCCTTTCAAAAGCGATTAGAGTTCCTAGCAGTTGATCAATAGACAAGGTCTTAATATCATTCAATTCTTCTATTGCAGAAAATTTTGGATTAAATCTATTTGGTAGAGATATTAAAATCTTCTGAACTAAGAATACGTCTTCAATTTTCTCACCAAGACCCTTCATGGAATTCACAAGCTCCTCAAATCTTAAGAAAAAATTATTTATTGTTTCACCCTCATTCATATTTGGTTGTTCAAACTGTAATTTGTAGGTTTGAATCTTTGCATCCTTTACCTTCTCATTACCTTCATAAATGCTAATGAGTTTGTCCCACATTTCTTTGGCATATTCTAAGTGCATAACTTTTACAAATTATTCTTTTGCAATCCCACTCAGAATAGCATTCATAGCCTTAGTGTTGAAGCTGAATTCTAGCTTGTCATCCTTATTAGCTAGTACAACTAGCTTTACATAACTAGTCTCTACCACATCCCAGACATCTTCACCTAAAGCCATTATGTAGGTTCTCATCCTAACTTTCCAGAAGCCAAAGTTTGTTCCATTGAATAGGGGGGGCTTATTGGTTGAAGTTCCTTCATGAATTGTCATGTTTAAGATTACTGATCTACCTTAAAATAAAAAGAACTAACTCTGATATCAATTTTTGGACAACTGAGAGGGGTGGGTGGGGGTGAATCAGTTGTTACTGTGCTTAAACAATTATGCCCATTTTAAAATATTTACATAACACTCAATAACGATCACAATAATGCAGGGAAGTAAGAAATAGAATATTCAACATCAATCACACACATGAAATATACAGAGACAAATATTTCTTGATGAAAACCATAAAGGGGAAAACGTCTTCTTCTTGATATGATAAGTAATCTTTATTTTATGTACATTATCATTCTTATGAGAACCAAATCCTTTTGAGGCTACCACCTCTGTTTTAAAAGCAACAACTTGATGAGAGCACCAACTCTCTGGTTTCTCTAGCACTCACTAGAAGGAAGCACCAACTCCCTGAGTGTTCCAGCACCAACTGGATGGAAGCACCAACTTCCAGTTACACATGCACCAACTTGTATAACGGAGAACACTATTTCTCCCTTGCACCACCCTAGTTTTTTTGGCTGCAACCAGATGGAAGCTACAACTCCCTGTGTTCAAGAAACCACTTGAAACTCTGAGGAAAATAGTCCTCCCTAGAACCACCCTACCACCCTGGTTTTTCTGGCTTCAACCATATGAAATATACAACTCCTTGT
>SNQJ01S0000804.1:664907-677361 GCA_010110895.2 Picea sitchensis | reverse complement strand
ATAACGGAGAACACTATTTCTCCCTTGCACCACCCTAGGTTTTTTGGCTGCAACCAGATGGAAGCTACAACTCCCTGTGTTCAAGAAACCACTTGAAACTCTGAGGAAAATAGTCCTCCCTAGAACCACCCTACCACCCTGGTTTTTCTGGCTTCAACCATATGAAATATACAACTCCTTGTGTTCAAGAACTCACTTGAAACTCTGAGGACAACAGTCCTCCCTAGCACCACCCTACCACCCTAAAATATAAATATTTTCTTTTCATAAATTTATCACAATGATACAATATTGATCAATGGCTTATCAGCCTCATCACTGTTTTGCTACATTGCTCTGCTCTGCCTGCATCGGTGTCTTCATTCTCACACCTTCTTAAGATTTATGATCTTCTACTCTGTCTCAGCATGCACAACTTGAATTTTTTTTTCTCTCTCTCTCTCTCTCTCTTAGATATGCATCACTGTTCTATGTCTTTCTTCTATGCTTTATGATCTGTGTATTATTTCCATTCTATGCGCTATTCCACTTCTGTGTGTTTCAACTACTCCTCACAGCATGCTTCCACCCGGATGAATAACCCTCAACAAAAGAAACCATATCTTCTCTATTCTGCGTATATTTATCATGCCAAGTCCTCTTCCAGTTAATACACCTAACTCTTCATTCTCTCTGGTGATCATGCTGAGTCTGTTCTTCATGAGTGGTCCTTATCCTGAGATTCTTTGTCTTCTCTGGCAGTTACAGTCTTCGACGCTTTTCCATCTGTCAATTGTCTTTATGATGATTCTTCATCCTACTGGTAGTTACCTCAAGACTCTTCAGTTCCTATGGTGATAACCCTGAAAAGATTTGAATTATTTGGTAATTATGCTCAATGTGTTCATCATTAGTGGGCATTATTCTAAGATTCCTTGGCTTCTCTGGCAGTCGAAACTCTTCGTCTTCTTTTTCAGTTATAGCTAGTCAACTTTGGATTCTTTGGCTTCTAAGCCCCTTCCTTCACATGACCATTGGTGGTGACCCAATCACCTTTTCAAAAGGAGCTTCCCAATCTCAGTCTAGTGAGCGCTATCTGTTTTTCATGATATGACCTTAGGTTATGAACTTCACGTGACCATGCGATTGCAAGCGCGTCCATAAGAAGTTTGAGGGAAACCTGCTTTTCGCCCCACAATTCACTATGAGCCTCCACATGTCCTTTCTCCAAAACCATGGTTTCGATTGCAACCCGCTCATGAAAAATTACGAGCCGAGCATGTTCTGGCCCCGCAATGCGATGAGACCATTGATCTTACGATCTTGACAGTGATCCTGAAATGGACGGATCAGATCAGACAGTTTATTTCATGGAAATAAATCAATGGTCATATTTGATCCTTACACTCATCCTTTCATTGTTCAATCTGATGGCTAGGACTTAATCAAACATTGATATGGACAACTGTCAGAACTTCGTAATTTCAACTTCTCAAACTTACACTATCCTTCCACTGTACTATGATCAAGGGTTGAGAATACACCCGAAGTGATATTTCAGATTGGACGACTCATGTTCTTGCTGACGTGGTCTGCCACATGTCCTTGCTGAGGTGGTCTGATGACATGGGTGAGACATGTAGGCATTGTAGTGGAATGTGGAAGCAGAGCATGGTAGTGGAGTGTGACGTGTAGTGGGTAGTGGAGTGTGACGCCATAGCGCAGAGGTGGTATGTATGAGTGGTTTGGTGGTTTACTTAGAGGGGGGGGTAGGCGATAAGTGGTAATGAGTGAGGGGGTTCTGAGTTAACATAAAGGTGACACGTATGAGGGTACCACAAGGAAAATACCACCAACTCTGATCCCCGCCCACGGTTAAAATAAGAAAGCTCGGGGGGGGGGTCCGATATGCCCTGTCGAATGTAGATCTGAGTCCTCGATTCTCGACCGTTGAGATTAGCGTGCCCTTTACCCAACTTATCATGTCCTTAAACTTTAGAATGATATGATGGCTATGATCTTCTTTGGATGATCTAACATCCGAGAACGTATTTTGGCTTTCCGGTTCTCTAGACTTCAGAGATTTCAAATCTCAAACTGATGTCTTGAAGTGATATTTTTTCCGGAGAGTAACCTCCTCACATATTATACCCAAAATGAATGACGTTCATTGGATCAGGATATTAGATCAACAACCCAATCTATATATGATGCAACTCTTCTATCTTATCATGTTCTTCCACTTAGAATGATCCAACGACTGACGAAAATTCACGTTTGATCTGATAGCTTACGGGTATTCGTATAATCAAATTCTCAACTCTTTAGCCCCGTTTAACTTGACCTTCAATTAATTCGATCCGATGGTCGACGAATATTCAGGTGATCATGATCTCAAATCTTAGCCCTTGCTTATCCTATCCTTCCACTAGTTCAATCGGATGATCATCGCATTTTCTCCAGATCCGATGGTCCACATTGATTTCAGATTTCGAGCTTTGGGTAATTCAACTTTCAAGTTGCCAATTCTTCCGAAGTGAGATTCCTCGAACGATAACCTCCTCAGAAATCCACTGGATCTAATGGTTGCTGGTATTTTGGATCGGTGATCGAATGACCACTGTTTCTCTTCCTCCAGAGCTTCTGATCTCTCCAACTTAGAATATTTTCTAAGTGTTCACTGGTCTCGAACTTTGCTCCTCCTGCAAGTCCGTCTCTTGGACCTCGTCTGCAATTCTGGAAACTTCTATCTCTTATGAGATTTCTTGTTTCTGCATATTGTTTGCTTCTCCTCATAAGCTTATGCTTTTCCTGTAAAACATCGACGCTGTTGGTCTTGCCATCAATGACAAGAACACGCTTTCCTGTAAAACATGCCAACAAAAGGAGAGGAGTTTTTACATGTAGATTTTGGGATAGCAAGGGAGAGGAGAGTGTTGTAACTTGGAGGAAACAATGGTGGACATGTTAATAGCTATTTGGAGTTGTTGAATATTGAAGAATAAAGTTGTTAGGCTTGCAAAAGAACCAATTTTTCAGCCTTGAAGAGTGAACTCATGTGTATGATTTGTAGTGGAGCAAGAAGCTTGTTTTTTTTTTGTTTCCTAGTATTTTTCATAGCAGTGAGCTCCCTTGAGTTTTCCAATAGTGATATTCTTGGTTAACTACGCCAGAGAGACCCTGATAAACAAATGTGAAACTTGATGGAATATCATAAGTGAAGGGGTACATTCTTTGGGTTGGAAAGGTCGAGAGGAAGAGAGTTGGTGGAAAATTAGGATAGTTGTAGGAGAATTCCATTGGGTTGCGATATTTTCTGAGTTGTGAGTGGATAGTGAGAGACACCCTATTTTCTGGATTCATATCCCCAACTTAGGGTTGAATTTCTATTGATATCTACATTATCAAGTCTATGGTTGTGTGGAAAATCTATCCCAAGCAATTGGTTGCACAATTGTTTAGAAAGATAAGTGTTTTATCTATTTTCTGAGTTATTTTATGATCTTAAATGATGTGCATTTTACTCTGTGTGTGAGAATGAATTTTTTAGTTGCACTCATTTTAGTTTAACATGTTGTATATGCATTTAAATAATGATATAAAAAAATGGTTAAATCTTTGTGTTTTCCTATAACTGGTAAGTTACATGATATGTTAGCAAATGATTTTATTTGTATGTGTATTCCACATGTAATGAACCTCAGTCAAGTTGGGTAACATTACATATTGGTATAATAGCTCAAAATTCAACACCAAGCTTGTAGGAGCCCATATCCACGCAAATTTTGGTAGAAATTCATTGTTGCATAGTTTCACCTGTGATGGATTGTGGGGAAACGGTAAAATTGGAGTGAAATCCCCAATTTTTCGAGATATTTCAGGTTGAAATTTTCCTCATAACCATCTAAGAGGTGATCAAGGATGTCAATCTGTAGGTCCACAACTAAATTCAACATGGAAGGTTGAAATTTATGTTGTAATGGAAGCTAAATAAGTTGAGTAAGTTTGATGGATTGACAACTAAGACCACATTTTATTTTGAGATCAATGACCTAGATTCATCCCAGATTGATAAAAAACTTATAAGTTTTTCAGAGTTGGAAAAATGGAGTAGATCAATGGGTCGAGATCCATTTTTAGAGTTTGTAAAAATGGAGCAGATCGATGGTTAAGATCTATTTTCAAAGTTTGGAAAAATGGAGCAGATCAACAATCGAGATATATTTTTAGATTTTTGAAAAATTGAGTAGGTCGATAATAGAGATCTATTTTTGGACTTTGGAAAAATCAAGCAGATCGATGATCGAGATCAATTTTTTGAGTTTTGAAAAATGGAGTGAATTGACGGTCCATATCCATTTTTGGAGTTGGAAGAATAGAGTAGATCGGCGATCGATACTCATCGGTAGAGTTGGGTGAAGTATGGTGAATCAATGGTCAAGATAATTTTGAATGGGAGATTGACAACCCAGATTCATCTCGGATTTTGGTAAAATATTTCTAAGTATAAAAGTTTGGAGGAATTCATGAGTAAGTTTAGCTCGCCAAAGGAAATCGTTGATTGTCGATGGTCGTGTTGGTAAAATTGGTTAAGTGGTTCATCCAACCAAGAGAAATTGTCAATCTTTGATGGTTGGGTTGGAAAAATTAGCGAAGCGTTTAGTTCACCTATGAGAAATCGTCGATGGTCAAGTTGGTAGAATAAACAAAGTGTTTTGTTTATCCAAAGGAAATTGTCGATTTTCGATGAAGGGAAAGAGCAGGATGAGGTATCATGCCATGTCAAAATCCACATGTCCTTCCATGTCATTATAACATACCCAACCACTCACAGTTTGGCCACGCTACCTCAAAACTCACTTCTGAACCAGTTTCAAATTCTGATAAATTTTTAATTAATAAAGAGGCATGAAATATTCACATGCAGAGATCAAGATTCATTCTACACATACAATAAATGAATATAATTACATACACAACATTAACCAACAATCATGCACATTATAAACATGAATCTCAAAGATAGTAATTAATACACAACAAAATACATACACAGGTAAATAAAATCATGACAGAGAGAACTTATCTTTAATGAAACGAATAACCAATTGAGTGTAGACCAAGGATGTTCCACCCAACCATAGACGTTGTTGTTCCAAGTCTCAACATCAATGTCACCCCTAAGCCAGGGATATTAATCCACAAGGACGGTTCCAGAGTGTCACTCAGCTTCCCAACTCAGTCAACACTCAATATCTCACAGGCTTCTCAACACATAGAACAATCCAAGATACACCATCTCTCTTATATCCAACCTTCAAAACCCAAGAGAATGGACCCCCTTCTCTGCCACGTAGTCTCTCAAACTATCCACCTCCTTCCATGGATCTAGTGCATCTGGTCAAGAATCTCCATGTTGGGACTCTGAGGATTCACAACTGTGAGAAAATATTAACACATGCTAAAGAATCTCAGACATGCAGGTATTAATTCATGGATGGAATACACCAGTAGTGATTACATCCAACAAAACCATGTCTCCTCTCCAACAATTCGTTTTTCTTTCCCAAGAAAAAATCAAAATGAATGAGGAATGACAAGTGGGTGGAAGAATGAATGGAGAGAGATCGGAATGAAAGGTGTGAACAATGAAAAATGAACAATGAGTGAGTGAGTGAGTGAGTTAACCCCCAAATAGACTAAAGATGGGTTTATATATTTATTGGAATTAAAGAACCACATGGCCTTCCACCAATAATCTCATGTAACTGATATTATCCATTAAAACAAAAATGGGTAAATAAAATATAAAATAAATACTTATCCCCTCAAGCCCCCTCTCTTGTGGAATCATATCCCTCTATAGATATTGTCCTTGTCCGTCTAGCAACCAATGTTGTATTTATTATTAATAATGATCAAAACATTACATTTCCTAGGCACACTGGCCTCTTTTAATTCTTTGGGCACTCTAGCCTTTCATAAATTAAAAAAATACATTATTTAATATGGGGTTCAAAACCAGGGTATTATAGTCCCCTCGTCCTTATTTTGGCACTGTCCTTAGTGCATATACAAAACATAAATCAAAATTTCAAAATTTATTCAAAAAATTGTCGGTACTCTGCTCCCATGGCATCTTCGTTCTCCCAAGTAGCATCTTCAGGATTGTAGTAGTTCCACTGGACCTTTACTAGCTCTATAACTCAATTCTTGAGAATTTTGACTTTTTTGTCCAGTATTCACATTGGATGGAACTGAAAGTCTCCCTCTGTCTCTACCTAAAATGACTAACATGGTTAGGATCATGTACATATTTGTTTATAAAAGAGACATGAAATACATTATGCATATTCATTGAAGCAGACAATGCAAGCATGTATGCAACTGGCCCTATTCTGTCCAATATCTCAAATGGACCACAATATCTAGCTGCTAGATTTGTACAAGTACCCAACTTCAAAGAGATCTTCTTGGGCTTCACTTTTAAAAGCACATGCTCCCCCACTTTAAATTCTATAGTTGTCATGTTCTTATTTGAATAAATTTTTTGTCTATCTTGAGTTGCCTTTAAATTATGCTTAATTCTAACCATCTGGTCTTCCATATCCTTGAGCAATTCTAGCCCAAGTGTCACTTTGTTTGCTGGCTTGTCCCAACTCACTGGAGTATTTCATTTCCTACCATACAAAGCTTCAAATGGGCTCATTTTCTATGAATATTGATACCCATTATTATAGGAAAAATCAACCAAGTGCAAGTAATCTTCCCACTTAGATGGATTATCCATCACATACATTCTCAACATTGTTATAGACCTAAAATGTCATATCCAAGCATACATGGCCTTGGCCCTCTTACTTGCATATTTTTCCAAAGAAATGTTGAGAAGCTCTTCTTAAAAAGCCATTTTTTAGAGCATGTACCCGCCCTGCACCATTACAGGCTAGATACATATGCTTGTTGCACCACCACAACCAACGTACATATGCTTGTTGCACACTAAACAACCCGCGTATACTTGCAAAAGTTGCAAAAAATAAAAAGTTGTAAGGAATTCAGTGAAATTCATGGGATATTATAGTTTTCCCAACCATTTCACCTGCTATATCATGTCACCAAATCGAATAACCATCCTTTTGTCATATAAAAGGAGGTGTTGGGGTCTCATTTCACATCCAAGAATAAGAATAGTGAAACTCTTCCCAATTTCACTTTCCCTCCTTGCCAAAGCATTTGCTACCTTTTATGAGTTACTACCTCAACATTACCTCTTCAACCCCTTCTCCTTCCATTCAATACATTCCATTCCCTTGAGGTGATCAAAAGATTGAGAGAAGAGGCCTATTGAAGGTGCACTTGGAGAATTGTAAAGAGGAGTCTGGATTAGGTTCATGGGATGGTGGCTAACATAGATTGTAAGTTTCAGTCTTTATTTGATGAATAAAAGAATCTCTTTTCCCTATCCCAAATGATTATGTTTTGTGCATTTTCATTGGTTTATACATAGCATTTGGTATCTAACCCTAACTCATGAATATAAATAGCATGCTTGTAGTCCTTGTTTTCCTAGTTTTGGATGCAGGTCAGCCTTGGGAGGAGACTTGCAGTCTTTGGAGCTACAGATCTTGAGGAGATCATCACCAGACATGGGATAAAAGGTACAGTTACCGATCTTATCTCTTATTGATTTCTTTTCATTTATTTTGGTATGTTTGGGGTAGAGTAGAAACTAGATTGAATTTTAGAAGGTCATTCACTCTGTCTATATCTTAAACACTGGTATAGTTAAAGGGGGGATTTTCCCACTAGCATAACTGGTGACCATACTAGGGATATCTCTAGGGTTTTTAGGGGGTTTTGGGTTGATTGATTAGTTTTTGTTTTCCTTTCGAGTTTCAGTCAATTTTTTTCAGTCTGTGAAGGGGTTTTGGTCACCTCCAAGGTGCATACCAGTTTTCCCTGCCCTGTAAGTTTTCCTTGTCTTTTTATTTTTGAAACGACTCAGAGGTGTACACATCCTATTTTGGGTCAACCCACGTACATATGTGCTCTACTCAGTAAACATTCTCGCGTACATACGCAGGCTGCTGATGCAACAACCCGTTTCTCTATTTTATGAAAGTTTTTTAATAAAGAGGGAGTTTTCCTCTTCCTGATTGAGGTTCACACTTCTCAGGGATTTCCTGAATCAACTAGAGTTTTTATCTATGGCCATAGCTTGGGTATAGGTTCCAGTTTACTTGTTTCCTTAGTCTTCTTGTGTTTACCCTAAAAGGTTTTGAGCAAGTTGTTGAGTCTTAGATCCTCCTTTTGGTTTCTCAGTTGAATCCCTGCGATCCACAGTAGGCTGAAGGTATTTACCATTCTTGTTTTTAGTCTTGTTTTTGTCCCTTTTTACTTGCTTTGAAAAAAGAAAAAGTTTACTTCAATTTTTTCTCTTTAAAGCGGTTAAAAACGAAAGAATTTCATTTTCTTGCATTTCAGTTTGGTAAAGTAGCTAAAGTTGTTATTTGAAAAAAGGAAAAAGATTCTTTATTTTCAAGTTCTTTTCAATTTCCTGAAACTTAAGTAGTTTGTAGTCAAGCAAAAGCAAGTTTTAGGAATTTTTCATTTACAATATCTTGAAATTTCATTTAGAAAAGTTGAGTTTACAAAGAGTTAGTTAGAATGTTTGCTTTTCAATTCGAAGTAATTTTGATTTCAAGTGCTTTAATTCTACCCTCCTTATTTGTCTCTTTATAACACCATTAGTTTCACTACAACACATTTTGAGTAAATCAAGCCTTAAAAGTAACTCTTAATCTAAAATACATTAGAATTTTCTGTTTGTAGGGTTCACAAACTAGTTTAGGGTTTTAGGGCCTTGAATTAGATTTGGAGAGGAAACTCTTCAAGGCCACTTTAAATCAAACATTGGAGTATGAGTTAGGGAATTCTTTAGGTCTAGTGTCGTAAGAGTTATTCGGGACCCCCCTCTAACATAGGGGATAAACACGAGGTTGTGTGAGGAAAAGCAGTGGAGATAACCCCTCCAAAGATGGACTGAATGTAGTGGGGATTGTATATTGAGGGTATTTCTTGGGAATAATACCGACTGCATTTTCCTACGGAGCTTCATGGACCTTGAACCCATTCGATATCCTTTGTGTCTTCTAGACCATTTTATTTTGATACCCTTGAGGGGATTCATACTTGTTATCTTACTCATTATGATCTTCCCGACTGTCGATTGTACTCGCTTTGTAACTAACTCTGAGCTTGCAACCTAGTTGCGCATATTTTAGGGACTTACACAGGTGACTGCGGGGGTATACTGTGGTACCTCGGGTAGACGTCGGATCGCGCTTCACAGAGTATACCTGCAGGGTGATTCTGTGTTAGTTTCTCTAGTGTCGATTGGCATAATTGTCCTTCCTACTAGATAGTCAACTACTTGATTTGTCTTTAGGAAAAAATTTAGTGTGTGTTTGGAATTCAACGCTAGTCAAGCCTTACTGTTTCATTTTATCATTTCACAAAGTGGAAGATCAACATCTCCATCGGTCACAAGGGATTTGGGGCCTATTGTCGATTACATTGGATCCACCTCTGCCACCATTGAGGTGAATACTTGACCAAGAAGTGTCGTTCGAAGCGACCGTGCCATAGGAAACTGTGCCCGAGCCTGCTTCGCGAGGAGAATTTCTGAATCTGGAGGAAATAGGTGGGCGTGAATGCCTCAAAAGTGTTCAGTATACATCGTTGGGACAATTCCCTCAAAAAATACATATACAAAAATTTCCCTTGGCACATCAATGGTCTATACTATCTAAGCATGGGGTGTATTGTCCCTGGCATAATGTACAACAACATTGGACAAATGTCGGAATAGCTGGACCCAAGATTAGGAACCCCTACTACATGAGGCTGCATAGAAGGACGGAGATGCTCGATCTCATCCATAGGTACAACACGAGTGAGCGTAGTGAGGTTTCACTCCACTCATCTCAAAACTTTGTCAGCCTCTCCGGTTGGGGGCCCCTCTTGCAGCTTCTGGTCCTCTGGCTATTGTGGGTCTTGCCTCTGGTCGAGGACCTCGTTGAGTCCTAGTGAAGTATGCTGGTCGCATAGGCCCCACATTTGTACATAGAAGATACACAAGTTAGTACTCTATACACATAGAAAAATAATATATATAAAAAAAAATTAAAAATTAAATAAATCTAAAAAATATGTTACCTATATCTGTTGGGTATGTATTATATTCTTTGCATGTGTGTGTGTGGGCGCGTCAGATATGAAAACTGTGTCTGACGATCCCTCGTACTAGTTATCTATTTGTGTTGTGTGCACCGGGTGCTTTCCTAGGGGGGTCCCAGGGGGGGTTAGGTATGCCCACCCCTGGTTACACGCAACATCCCAAATTTTTCTTTTTTGGGCATTTTTTTTCTATTTTTAGTGGTTTACTAAAAATAATCCTGGTTTTAGGGATTAGGGTTTTGGTTTCTAAGAAATAAGTAAAAACATTATATATATTGTATAGTGAATGGTGAAATTTGATATAATGAATATAAGAAAGGTTTTCCCGGTTGAGGGTTTCCGGTATAAAATCTCTGTGTACTCTGTCAATGTGCCATTGATTAAATTTTGTTTTGCTTAAGAATCTATATGCATTGCTTTACTTCACAGGTTTAAAACTTACATGTGGTATCAGAGCTCATTTTTGGCTTCAGAGGGATGCCTTTGTTGTTGAGGGTTTGGCTCGGTATTGATAGATCAAGTTTATCTTGGGTCTGGGATAAACCTGGGTTTAGTGGGAGATTTTGTAGTGATGATTTGAGTGCAGAAAGAGGAATGGCGAGTTCTTCTAGAATCAAGATAGAGAAGTTCAATGGTAAAAACTTTGAGCTATGGAATCTGAAAATGGAGGACCTTCTTGTAGACAAAGAACAATGGATCGTTGTGGATCCTGGTACACAACCTACTAGTACACTGTCTACTAGCACACAGGCTATTGGTGCACAACCTACCAGTACACCACCTAATGGTATGTTGAAGGAATATTGGGATAAGTTGGATAGAAGAGCAAGGAGTGCTATTTGACTCTGCCTGGAAGATTCGATGTTGTTGAGTGTCTCAGGAGAATCTACAACCAAGGAACTATGGGATAAGTTGGGGAATTTGTGTCAATCAAAGTCCCTGTTAAACAAGTTGTTTCTTCGAAAGAAGCTGTATCATCTTAGGATGGAAGATGGAGATTTTGTGACAAAACATCTAAATTCCTTTAATACTCTGGTAAGTCAACTTGGCTCTATTAATATTACGATTGCAGAAGAAGATATGTGTATTACTTTGTTATGTTCTTTTCCAGACTCTTAGGATAATCTGGTTGTAGCAATAGGTAGTACCACTCAATCTACATTGAAGTATGAGGATGTAGTTGCATCCTTGTTATCTGAAGAGATGAGGTGAGAAAACATGGATGGTTACAACACATATTCTTTATTTGTAAGAGGGCGTACCCAAGATAGGAACCCTGGTAAGCCTTCGGGGTGGAGATCTAAATCTACAGGTAGATCTAAGTCTCCAATAAAATGATTGAGGAAATGCTGGAAGTGTGGTAAAACAGGGCATTATAAGAAAGATTGCAAGTCTAAGAAGGTTGAAAAACCAAAGGGATATGATAGTACCTCTTCCACAGAGGCAAAAACCTCCATTGAAGAAGGAGGTGATGCTTACCTAGCATCTACAAGTACACATGAAGACTTTGATGTATGGTTGATCGACTCAGGTGTGTCATAGCATATGAATCCTCACAGGGAGTGGTTCTCTGAATATGACAAATATGATGGTGGTGATGTATTCCTAGGAGATGACTCGACATAAAAAATATTGGGACGTGGAAGGGTTAAGTTGCTGCTAAAATATGGAAGGATTACAAATCTCCCTGGGGTTCTGCACATTCCAAAACTAGCCAGGAGCCTAATATCTGTAAGCAAGATGGATGATGCAGGAGTGGATACTGTATTTGGAAAGAAAACTTGCAAGATGGTATGAGGAGCAATGGTGTTGATGAGGGGAGTTCGGTGTGGAACTCTGTACAAGTTGCTGGGAAACACTTATACTAATGGGTGTAACAGTTCTATTTTCCTTGAGTAGACAAATAAAGAAGACAAGACCAATATCGTCCCCGAAAAGAAGACCATGCTGCGGCATCAAAGACTGGGACATATTGGAGAAAAGGGCCTTCGAGCACTACACGGTAAAGGTATGGTTGAAGGTATGTCTAATTGCACTCTGGATTTTGATTTTTGTGAACATTGCATATATGGTAAACAAAATCGAGTAATATTCCCATATGGTGCTACAAGAGCAAAGGGGATCTTAGAGTTGATACACAGTGATGTGTTTGGACCTGTTCCTGTTCCATCCCTAGGTAAATCTATGTATTATGTTTCATTCATAGATGATTTTTCAAGGAACACATGGATTT
>SNQJ01S0000804.1:635291-663305 GCA_010110895.2 Picea sitchensis | reverse complement strand
ATATTCCAAGAAGGTTGGTAATCACTTCATTTATGTAGTGTTGTATGTTGATGACATGTTGTTGGTAGGAAATAACATGGATGTTATCAAGGAGGTGAAATCACAACTATCCTACAAATTTGACATGAAGGATCTCGGTGCTGCTAACTTCATTATGGGAATGGAGATTAAAAGAGATCGTGCAAACATGAAACTCTGGTTGAATAAGTGAAAATATGTTGAGATGATATTGCAGAGATTTAATATGCATGGAAGTAAGCCGGTCAAGGTTCCTATTCCCATAGGTGTAAAGTTATCTGCAGATCAGTGTCCCAAGACATAGGAAGAAGAAGAGGACATGTCCCATGTTCCGTATGCCAGTGTAGTTGGTAGTTTGATGTATGCAATGTTTTGTACTAGACCGGACATTGCACATGCAGTGGGAGTTTTTAGCAGGTATATGTCAAAACCAGGGAAGGAGCATTGGACAACAATAAAGAGGGTCTTCAGGTATCTTCGTGGCACCACCAGTTATGGATTGTGCTACCAAGGAAGACCAGGATTGGATAGAGTGGTGGACATACATGGATTTGTTGATGCAGATTGGGCTGGAGATTTGGATCATAGAAGATATACAAGTGGGTATGTGTTTAACCTATTTGGAGGAGCAATCATTTGGATGAGAAAAAGATAGGTTGTAGTGGCACTCTCAACTACAAAAGATGAATGCATGGCAACCACTCATGCAAGCAAGGAAGCAATATGTTTACAAAGATTATGTTCAGGTATTGGGTTGGTACAACAAGCAGTGAGATTAGATTGTGACAGTCAGAGTGCAATATTCCTGGAAAAGAACCCAACTTATCATTTGAAGACAAATCATATTGATGTTCAGTATCACTTTGTGAGAGACATGGTTGAGGAAAAGAAGGTGTTGCTGGAAAAGGTTGACACTTTGAAGAATGTTGCAGATTCATTGACAAAGTCTATGAGCACAGAAACGTTCTCTTGGTGTAGAGTAAAAATGGGCATTTATGCCTTGGATTGTTGACTATATAATCCCCTGGACCCCTGGATGCAAAGAAAAGAACAAGTGGGAGAATGTTGGGTATGTGTTATATTCTTTGCATGTGTGTGTGGGGGGGCGTCAGATATGACAACTGTGTCTGACGATCCCTCATACTAGTGCTTTGTTTTTTCCATGTGCACTGGGTGCTTTCCTAGGGGGGTCCCAGGAGGGCCCAGGTATGCCCCCCCTGGTTACGTGCAGCGTTCAGGGTAGCACCCCGTTTTTTGTTTTTTTTGGGCGATTTTTGCTATTTTTAGCGGTTTACTAAAAATAATCCCAGTTTTAGGGATTAGGGTTTCGGTATATATGAAATACCTAAAAAAATTGTATATATTGTATAGTGAATGGTGAAATTTGATATAATGAATATAAGAAAGGTTTTCCCAGTTGAGGGTTTCCGGTATAAAATCTCTGTGTACTCTGTCAATGAGCCATTGACTAAATTCTATTTTTCTTAAGAATCTATATGCATTTCTTTACTTCATAGGTTTAAAAATTACAATATCGCCTCGCTTCTCTTCGAGAGGCACATGCATGTTCATATCTCTGGTGAAGTTGATCCCGACATAAGGTTATTTCTCGATCACTAGAATCTGTCGTGCCCACAAGTCAAATAATTTATCATCGAAGGTCTCTATGGTCCTCCCTCCACCATGTCGAGGAAGCAATGTTTCCCACCTACATACTGTTGGGAAGGAGGCTACATGCCCCCATACTGTCTTTCTCGGACTGAGAATGGGAACCTAATTGAAGAAGAAGGAGAACAAAATGGTACCAAACCTGAAGTTCTTGTTGGTACGTCGTTGACACTTTGTAAGTTGTCTCTTCATGCATATTAACATGGTCGTACTCTAGTAAAAAATGTTTGCCTCAAAAAACTGAATGGCACAATGCATGTGTGCCCGGGGGGCCTGGTGAAGGGTTGTAGATCTAGTAATCCTCCCGATCAACAATAAGATCACACACAAATATAGGCTAGTGATATTGTTGATTGGTACCTGAGAACCTACCTTCTCAGTTCTGGCCTCACAATACATGCGAGTGTAATCTTCAATGTTAAAGGGCCCTGGAGGAAATGTCCTCAAGTTAACTGGTTCCCCTCTCCTCGAGAGGCTAGTCAAGAAGTATATATCCTCTTTATTTGGGGTCAATGATTGGCCCTCTAGCATAAATTCCTCTACATTAGGATGTCAATACTCAACAAGAGCATTGAGTAGCCTAGGTTGTGCCCTCATGAAGGGACAATGGAAGAACTTCCATAACCCACACTGTTTTAGAGCGGCGATGGCTATAGGGTCCTCTTCGACCAAAATATTAGTGTCCTCATGCTCCCTCTCCCTCCAGTGAACATGCATTCTGTTTCATATAAAAAAAGAGGAGAGTGAGTGCTTGCATTTAATTTTTTTCAAAGTCTTTTAAGGTGTGCATGGATTGTTTCGTACATAGTCATGTATGCACGCGGGATGGTGGTTTCCTTCCTGAGTACATACACGAGTTGGCCTTGGACAACCCACATACACGCAGGGCCACTCTTTTTACAAGAGAGCACCCGCTCAAAACCTAAAACTAATGCATAAAGAAGAATTTAATTGCAAGAGGGAGTAGTTTGTACTTACTTGGTACAAGCAGAAGGTATTTTCGTCCATTGAAGCTCTCAGAATCTACTCTTTTAGAAAAGGGTTATTTTCACCTTTTGGTTGATTTTCGAATTGCAATGGTGAAAATGAGTTGACAACTTCTATTTATAGACTGTTTTGGCCCTTTTTTACCCTTTTTGATCCCCTTTGTCATTTTTCCTGTCTTGGTAATTACTTGATTCTACTTCTAAGTTTCTTATTGGTCGTTCCAGTACTGTCTTTCTTTTGGTTTGGTAATTTTTGGGATGGGTAACTTTTTGAGTATCCTTTGGTAAAAGTCATTTTTTCCAACTTTTTACATATAAGTTAGGATTTCATTTCCACTTTCTGCATCTTCTTGTATTTTTCACTTTTCCATAAAATCGACCCCACCGAAGTGCGACACAAAACCTTCATTGTTGCTCTAGAAGTGTCGTAATTAGGTGGTAGAGCCTACCTTTACATGGATGCCCTAGGTAGATCCTTGCTGCATTTTGGCATCCATGCTGTCAATAATGACTATAGGATTGGAAGTCCTTGTTAGTCCTATCATGATTACGTGATAAAGCCTCATTCGTTTGATGCACCCTCATTCTAGGCCTTACCCTCGGGACTCCCACATGAGCACGCTTTTGTTTCTTTCATGATCTCTTTGAAATTCGAAAGAAACATCCAATGAGACTGTATTTATTCTTTTCGATCTCGTCTGGATTAACTGAGAAAAGTATCCCCCTAGAGTCTTCTTTAATCTCTTTTCAAACTCTCTAAAAATGAAAATATTGTTGAGCGATCTTGTTTTCAGACCAGGTCTTGTATTGGAAGGACCCTCTAGGAGTGCTTCTAAGATGTTTAGACCCATAAGAGGCCCAAAGGATTACGTTTGATTTTCATGGTAGCCTATGTGGGGGAATCCATTTCTGGAAAACCAAGACCTTCAAAATTATCAGGGCTAGGTATTATTGGCCTTCTTGATTCAATGACGTCTGCATGAAAATTAGAGCTTGCATCAATTGCCAGAAATTCTCCGAGAAACAACAACTCAAGCCTCTGCCACTTAAGCATGTAGCAGCTTCAATATCTTTCCAGCAGTGGGGTCTTGACTTCATTGGGGAAATTCATCATGCTTCAAGCGGTCAACACAGGTGGATCTTGACTACAACAGATTACTTCACCAAGTGAATGGATGCTATCCCCACTAGGAATGCTTCCCATAGGGTGATAATTGGTTTTTTGGAGGATATTATAGTAAGGTTTGGTTGCCCGACCAGAATCATCACTGACAATGTTACATCCTTTAAGGATGAACCACTGATCAATTTTTGTGAGCAGTTTGGGATTGCATTGATCCACTCTACCCCCTACTACCCCCAAGGCAATGGATTGGCAGAATTCTCTAACAAAAGCCTGGTAAATATCATCAAAAGATTGCTAGAGGATAATACAAAAGCACGGGATTCAAAGTGTTGACACTCATAACCGAAATGGGTTGCAACAAATCAATCCCGAGGCAACCTCGAACCACTTTGGATTAGAAGCTACCCTCTTCCAACCCGAGAGGGATCTCTCGAAAAATGTCACAATAGGAATTTAAATAGAGTGAAAAAGTTGGGCAGATTTATGGGTAAATGATGGTATTGGATTTTGGAGTTTGGGGTTAAACCAGAGAAAAGGTCCATTGGTCATGGAGTCAAATGAAAACCGAGAAAAAGAGACAATAGCTGAGATCAAATACTTGCAGAAAGTGAGGCAAAATAAGTCTATCTTTCAGCGCTTTGATAAATCATGATGCGGTAGCGGAAAGAAAAGGGAAAGGCTGGCGCAACAAAGGATATATGTAGAGTTCTGAAAATGCAGATTGGTCTTACACAACTGATAGCTGGTGCAGGGGAAAGGCAATAAACAATTAAAGAAAACCCAAATCCTTTCGTTATAGTAGTGGTCATACTAAAGTATAACGAAGCACATCAGTTAGAAGAAAACACAATGTAATGCAATCGTGATGGTTTAAGGAAGACATAAAGAAATGATAACACGTCAACTGTGAGTAAGGAACCTACATAATGAAATCCAAACAAATTTAACACAGCTGAAGGAGAAGAAAACATGCTGAAAGAAATCGACCGTGATGAATCTCACAGTCGCAAGCAAAAGATCTACTTTATTACTCCATTAATGGCTTACAAAAACTCAGACATTACAATGAAACCCTCTTCAGAAGAGGTTTCCCTAGTGCTGCGCTCATGCGCCCCCTTTTGGTCTTACATACATCATTCTTTTAAAAGAGAAGAAAATCTAACATAGAACTCTTGGCGTTCCGGGGAATATGAACCGGTTCACCTTCTCTGGACTGTGCGAATGCCAGGTGCGTCTTCCAGATGCTCCGCAGGCTGCTTGCTAATCAATTTGACAGGTGGAGTTATAGACGATCGCTTTGGTCTGGTTTTCATTGGACATGTCAGCAATATCCACCGTTACAATATCCAATATTATTCACTGTTATTTTAGGAATTCTGAGGAGAGATGCAAGCTCGGTATTTTCTCCAGATATAGAAGGTATCGGCGGAGCCTAGAGCTCGCTGAAGAGCTGTTCAATTTTTTCCATCTGATATGGTTCCAATGTAATCCGCATCTTGATCTCTTCCTCAGATCCATTCAACAACGCAAATACAAAATGAGCAGATGATTTGTTGACTACGGGACTTGCATAGTCTAGTTGCCTCCATCCAAAATCTAATCCATATAAGAGTACTTGATAAAACTGGCAGCCACTCACACCATCTCTATAAAATATAATTCTTAAAGGCTTCTGTCCCGTAGCTTTTTGAAAAAGAAATTAAGAGCTCCCTTATCATGCCACCAAGTACAGTGCCCCTCACAGGATCCTGCCAGGTCTTAAATAAATCTTGGATCAGCTCTTGCCGGCGTGCCTGAGCACATACTAAACCTGCATACTTCGTGACTTCTGGACCATATTGAGATGCAACAAAAACTGCTATGGATGGACTGGAATCCTCTCCATTCTCTGGATGAGTTACGTCTGCTCCAAAAATTATGGTCGGTATATCGCCAACTAAAGGTATTCTGCAACTGAGAGCATCCAAAAGTACAGTGTTTCTACCACACATCTTTACATTAATCTTTAGGGAGACATTAGCCAGGTACTGTTTGTTAACTTTATACACGTATTTTGTCAAATAACATCGAGTTATCAATCCAAGATCAGTTTCACATATTCGTTTGACGTCTCCATACAGAGAGCCATTGTTGTCAGGTAGAAGGACTATGAGGAGCTCCAATTCCTGGCCTCTGAGTTTGTTCATTGCATATTTTACCACCACTTTGCAGGCGCCATTATTATCTTCCGTGATGCATCTGAGCCGTATCCAAGTTGCGCCTAACATGCCAGGAAGTTGGATGAGCTTTCCAATATAAATATTACAAACATAGGGCGGCGAAATGTCTCTATGTATGAGCACATTTCCTCCTTCATATTCTCTATCGAACAACAAAAGGCCTCCTGTAGATCCTCTACATCTCATTGATCATTCTCCATCGGGCAAAGAAAGGGAGAAGCAACGTTTCTAGATATGTGTGTAGAGGCCATAGAAGGATTATTGGGAAATGGATCGCACAGCAGTAGCAATGGTTGCTTGTTGATAGTGGCATCGGGCCATGCTTGGTGTTGGTGTCGATGGAAAGAGGATTCTTTCCACAGAGACCAAAAATTGAGCAGAGCTGCGTAAATGCTTACCAGACAATTTTTCACTGTAAGGAATTTTCATCCCAGTTGTGAGAGCACCTGGCAGTCACCAAGACATAATTCACGTAAAAACCCGAAATGCCCCATATTTCAGAGTATAGACAGTGCTAACAACTACCATTTCCAAAATTAGTCGAACTGTCAGAGTCATGAAGATCGGGCCCGGAATATTCTTTGATGAAATCCTTAATGCTCTACGTCGTTCCATACGCCAGTTGCATCGGAAGGTCCAGATCTCCGAACTGTGATACAACCAGACCATGCAACGTCCATACCACAGGTCATTCCCAGTAATACCATCTCCATTATATTGGAATTTTCTTTCTTGTAATCAGAAAGCTGACAAAGAGGTTTCATATCAAAATAGAAAGAATAAAAAACGATGGCCAAAATGTTGTGGTTGGGCGTCAACGACTCATTCATCATTCCACAATACGTAAAATATAAGAACGAAAAGAAGATATACCAAAAGAATTTGGCTGCCAGAGTACCTTTGCAACCTCCAATCGAAAATCTCTGCTGCCGACCTGAATTTCTCTATCATCCAGATATTCAACTAAGGACGGGTGATGAGAACCCCGTAATGGAGTTAATGAAGATGCAGGAGTAAGATCCTCTGAAATTGTTTGAGAGCAATTGACATCTTCTCTCACCTAATCCTCTGTCCCTGCAATTATTTTGGCAATATCATCGTCGCTTGGCCTGCCACTCTTGTTAGCGATAATCATTGATTCGCTCATCTTTTTCTCCGCCGAAACCTTCAACATTCTGTTTGCATCGATCTCCATGATTATCTTCACACTGACTGCGCCTCTGGGTGCACGCGGAATATCCAGAGAAAACCCACCCAAAAAGCTATTGTGTTTGATATCAGGCCTTTCCCCTTCATATAAGTTTATTGCTACTCTTTCCCAATTGTCGTATGCAGTGGTATAAAATCGTTGCTTTCTCACAGGAAATGGGGTATTCTGAGGTATTAAAATACTGATGATATCCCCCTTAACACCCACTCCAAGACTAAGGGCAGTGACATCTCTAGCCGTGAGATGTGACCAATTCAGCACCGAAGCATGCACAACAGCCCCAACCACGACGACCTCGTCAGGGTTAATCATATTGTGCAAATTTCAGGGACCGAAGAGATATTGAAGCAACTCCTGCACTGAAGACTCAGATTCAACAGTAGGAGATGGCAATAGCCCATTTAGAGATAAATCTGCCAAAATCACCAAGGTATCCAGCCCAAAATTTTCATCTCCAGAAAACAACTGTTGGCTTCTCTTTCTTGACCACCTTCTAGGCTACCTTCATCCATTTTCAACATAGTATGCTTGACTGCAGATACTCCAGAATCATTCCCAGCATTTGAACGCTTTAAAACACCATTTTGGACAGGAGATGCTCTCATTCGTAATGTTATTCAACTAGGTGTTCGAGAAACCTGAGGAGATGCTGCTCTCCATGAAGCCTCTGCTAATGTCAATGCAGCTTCTTTATCAACATCATAATTATCATGATCACCATCAAAGGGAGGGTCATTTTTACCATGCAACACTGCTTCAGAATTCTGCTTTTCAAGTGTGTATGAAACTGGAAAGCGTGGTGTTCTTTTTCCAACAACACGGGCCTCCTACCTCCAGACCTCCTTTTCTTGATAGGGGATGGACAGCCATAATTTGAAAGTCTTGATCTATATTGCAACAAATCAGAATAAGATCTATCAAAGTTATTTGTACTAGTAAACTTCTGCTTCAAACGAGTTTGCTTTTGAGGGCGTCCTGATGCTCCAAACCCATCACTATTGTCCCTATCACTGTTGCTTCCTTCCATTGGGGAGCACAGTAAATTTTGATATCTGTTACAACAAAAAGCTCAAATTTTCTATGTGTGTTGATAGAGTGAAAACAAAGAGGTCCCTGGGCATCTCCCCTTTCTAGTGTGTATATGGGATTGAAGCAGTTTTTCCTTCTCAGCTCACCTTTCCTGTGGAAAATTTCTTCCAAGACTGTCAGGAAGAGCCTAATTACATGATCATGAGGATTCATCAGTAGATAGAAGTGCATCAGACTAGAGAGAAGATAACAGAAAGAGCACATGAACGTCAACAAAGGATCAAGAAGGACTTTGAAAGGAAGAGCAGTAAGGAGTATTTCCAGCTAGGAGATCTGGTACTCAAATGGGATGCACCTAAGAAGGACAAGGGTAAACATGGTAAATTCGAAGCCCTTTGGATCGACCCCTTCAAAATATCTGAGAGGTTCCCAAATAACACTTACAAGTCGCAGAATTTGGAGGGAGATGAATTTTTTGGTGGCCCTGTAAATGGGCACTTCCTAATTTTGTTTTTTGTTTAAAGCCACAATCGGCTTCCCACCAATGTAAATACCATCCTTGTTTTACATTTATTTTATTTTTAACCCAAGACACCACAACCCAACACTAAGGCATTGAAGTCGCGAAAAGAGTTCTTAGAGCCTCACAGGGAGGACTTTATCTCCCATGGAGCCTAATGTTAGAACATAAACTTGTCAGGGTCTTGTGAGTCTGTATTTTCTACCTAGGTCTATATTTTTTCCTGTTTCTCTCAGTTTGTAGACTCGATTGTAAGTTTTCCTTTTGGCTCATAGTTTTCAACGATTTTTCTTCACTCGCTTGATATACTTGTTTTTCCTTAGCAACTTGCCTACTAAATATCGGCCCTTAGCCTTCATGTTTTCCCTAAGGCCGATCACCCCTCTTTTTGCCTCTGCCATTGATCCTTTTTTTTCCCGATCCCTCGGCCAATCATCCGAGTAATTTTTCACAGGCCGCGGTCATGACCACCAAGTGCAACATTTGAAACAGTTTGATGTAGACTCAAATCAAGAGACCAAGCATGATCAGTTTTCAACGGTGAAAATCCACTAGGATGATCATATCGACGACCATCGGGTGATCGGGATCATGCAGTTGCACCAAGTTTAGCGTCGAACAGAGGGCCGAAATCGCGAGGTCCATCCTAGCCATTGGTACTGCAAAGGACATGCGGTGCGCAATCAGTGCTTCATAGTTTTGTGAGATGGAGCGGTCAAGGAGCAGAGTCATCAGAACTCGTGAAATGCGAAATCGTGAAAGGATCGTAGTTGTTAATCAAAGGAGAGAATTGGACCGTTGGATCATCTTTTCGTGATTTTGCGAGTCGGGAAAGTAAGAGGGAAGAGTCTTGAAGACTCGCGAAGTGCGATGTCCCAAAATTCGAATTTCATCTAGGCCTTTCAATCAAATGGGACGCGCGTCACCCGATCCAAGTTTCGCGATTTCACGACTCAGAGGTTTGAGTATAGAGCGCATTATGATTTCTCGATAAGCGAAATCACGATGCGCCTGGAATAAGCACAATGTCATGGCCCACGATCGCATGGGGCAAATTAAAAGGAGCTACATAAAGAACCAAAGCGACTAAGTCGGTCACCGAGAAAGATATGCATGGTCTTGAGGCGCCATAATTGACTCAACAGAGTCGTGAGTTTTCCTGGAAAATTCATGGGTGCCGAGTCTCGCCCTGATCCCAAAGAAAGTAGTTAATGAAAATGGGGAAGGTGGTTGAAACCTAGTTTCACCACTTAAATGGAAAGCACTGAAAGCTGGCCGTGGAGGGCAGACAACTAGCTGCACGTTCCTTTGCCATGGATTTTATGATGAAGCCCATACTCATCTGATCTTGCGTTTGACAGAAGAATACAAGTGCATCCTGATAGGAGAAAATGTAGACGACAAGCCTTGAATGCAATAACTAGAGTGTGCTTCTGAAGGGAGGAAGTTGTTTTGAGTATATATACTCAATTTTGATATTTTGTTATGGTCGATGGTATAGAAAAGATCCTGATTTGTAATCTTTAATTAACACTCTGGTTCTCTGGTTATGCTTTGAAATCTGAGATTTATTGTTTAATGAAAGTCAACTTTCTTTCTCCCTCTTGTTTCCCTCCGATTTTCAGTACCGTCAGTTTTGTTGGGTTCTTGAGATCTGGTAGAACAAGACTAGATCAGTTTGTAACCTTTTTGGAACTTCTATGATTTACTTTTAAATATTTTAAAAGAAATAATAAAGTCTCATCCACTGAGACAAAGGCCTAGATACGTAGGCGAGATTGCCGAACTCTGTTATCACTTTGGTGTTTATGGTTTGCTTCTCTTTTATCCTTATTTCCAGATATGCACATTGCTTAATGGATGCTATGTTGCTTCATTAATTATTCCTCTTTCTTCAGTTTCCTAAATGGTAATTTAACTCGTGAAAAATAACTCAGCCATTGTCGTTTAATGTGAGAATCTAGATATTGGATTGAGAAAGAGAACTTCTCAAAGTGAGAAGATGGCATAGGAAGAGGGACTTTAGAATTATGAGAAAGAGTTTTGAAAGACTTTCTTCGCCATGTCGGAGATGATGAATGTTTTGTATGATGATTACTTAGAACATAAGAGACTAAATCTAGGTGAATATTCAAAGGTCAAAAGTGAAGAAGGAGAGGATCCTCCTCAAATTCCTCCTTCACCTCCTTCTTCTCCATCATATTCTTCTTCAAGTTCAAGTTCTAAATCCACTGCAAGAAAACATGTCCATGTCCATAAACAAGAAATGCCTTTACTTAAACTTGATGTAAATTTTGAATTACCCATGTATGATGGTGAAGTCAATGTAGAGAGACTTGATAATTGGGTCTGATAGATGGAGGTTTATTGCAGTGTGAAACAAATCAAGGATGAGGCCACTCAAACAAAATTGGCCTCACTTCGAATTGCAAGAACAACACTCATATGGTGGCAAAGCAAGTTTTAAAATGACATGCAACAAGTGGGTAATGTATTTCCATCATGGAAATTTTTTATTTCTGCACTTAGAAAACAATTATATCCTTTGGGTTATAAAGAGAAAGATTTAATTGAATGGAAAGCTATTAAACTAAGAAAAGGAAAAACAGTGCAAGAATACACAGATGGATTTTGAAAAATGGCATTGATGTTAGATATTCTTTTACATACCCAAGATACCCTTATGAAGTATATAAGAGGGTTACCCACACATATTCAAAATATTTTATTCATGTTTGGACCTACTAATATTGATGAGGTTTATGTTCAAGCAATATACATTGAGGCAAGGAAAACATGTGTTGGAGTATGAGGGCAATCATCTTCAAGGAAAGAGGACAAGAGGAAGTGGAATATAAAGAAATAAAATGCAGTGGCAAGAAAGGAAGAGAAGACCTCTTGCAAGTATTTCAAGAAAGAAGGGCATGATGAGGACCATTGCTGGAAATTGCATCCTGAGAAGAGACCGAAGTGGTTCAAAGAGAAGAAAGGGAGGCAAACAGTTGCAACAACAACACAACCAATAGAATTGGGATAAGATTCAAGTGATGAATCTAAAGTCTCATTGGTTGGTTTGATAGGTAAAATTGGTGATGGGATTGATTCTAGAAGTAAATTGTTTCACATAAGGGTCATAATGAGGCATACTAAGGTTGATACATTGATAGATAGTGGATCTCAATCTAACTTGATTTCAGAAGAATTGGTTAAACAGTTGGGATTAAACACTCATATGAATCACACGCCTTACAGACTTAAATGGATAAGAAACAATCATCAATTGCACATAACAAATAAATGCACATTAAAGTTTGTCATTTCATCTAAGTTTGTGGATGAGGTAACATGTGATGTGGTGCCACTCAATGAATGTGGAATGGTATTAGGCATTCCTTATTTATATGATCGTAAAGAAATCTTCTACAGGGAAAATAATCAATATCACTTAACCAAAGAAGGCAAAGAATATGTTGTTCATTCTCATCATTTAAAGGAAAACCAATCTCTTCAAACAATGGAACAATTAAGAAAGGAATCTCATGCAAGAAACACACCTATAATTTTTTCAAATCAAGTAATTGATCTTAAGCAATAACATAAGATGATTATAGAATTGAAGATCAATCACACTTTTCTTCAAGAAAAGTTAATGTCGTGCAAGTATTACAAACGTATTAGCTCATTTGTAGTCATATTTATGATGTTATCATTAGTAATGTTGTCAACATGGATGACAATGGCTTTAGTAAGATGTGACATGGTACAAATGGCTAACAATATGTTGTCAGTTATCATGATTGTTTTACAATTGATCTTGATGAGACAGGTGCACATGACAAATTTTAAAGATAGAGAACAGGTGGGGTGGCCTATACTGCAATTGATGACTAGTCAGTAACCTTTTGGAGGACCAAAAGGTATTTAGTGGGGAGGTGTGATCCAGAATTGGATCTCGGGACCAAAATGGGTCTAGGAAGGCCTAAAACTAAAATTTATCATAATGGATTCAAAACGTACATGTGCATAGGCCTCGTCAATATGAACCCAACGCAACTTGAACGGGATCAAACGAATGTCATATGCGAAATATATCACGATTTGTTCGTTTTGTCAAACAGGAAAAAAAAGATGTTGACTGTACAGTCTATACAGATGATGTGGCAGGGTGCATTGATGTTGACGTGGGTAGGTACTGGTGGATGAATAAGATCATGACACATGGAACCACTGCAAGGGTGACACGGGGCATAGGCTGACGTGGAAGGTATAGGTGGTGCAGACTGACATGGCATGGTCTGTACGACATGTGTGCTGACTAGGCAGAGATGGTGACAAGTGGGTGAATGAATTGTCGAAATGTCTATTTTTTCGGGCGAATGTGAAGGTGCCATGTGGCATAGTCATGGGAAGCCACATGGCACCCCTCTATTGGTTGATGGTTTGAAAAATATTTGGGACTCCACTGGAGTCGAACCTGCGACCTTCAGGCGTGGGAAGATATTTGGCAGGGCTGGGCTATCTAGCCCGTCCGTGGTGTTCCTTTATTACCATATTCTAAAACTTATATATAAAGTGAAAGGGTGGTATATTCGGTGGAGAATAAGGGTTGGGGCCTAGCCCCAACCTCCGACACATGACCATACCATGTTGTTACACATTATTTTAGTCACCTTGGTGATGTTTCTATAACATGTGTTCAAGCTCCCAAAAGAACCTTTCTTCATGGGAAAATTGACTGGATTTCTATTCAATAAAACCTTGTTAAGAAAGGATGTCGCAGGCCAAGTATAAGATACAGTGTGGCGATGCCTGATCATCATAGTCTGTCCTGAAACTAGTTTGTGGTGCTTCTGCAGGATGTCCTATAGCCAGGGTGCAGTGATGTTGAAAGACTAAGAAAAGGTTGAAGTTCACGAAGGTTATATAATGGAATCTTCTAGAATATGAGGTGTCATTTATATAGTTGGGATCCTACTCGTTTTTCTGATTTGGTGGGATCATCCTAATCTCTTAAACCATCTCTCTTTCTCCAATATAAGAATGGGTTTATCATGGAAAAGGTTAAGAAAACAAGTAAGAAAGGAATTAATGAAGGAATAGGCTAAGAATTGTGTGAGGGATTATATTTCAATTGATGCTTGAGGTCTTCATTTTTCCTTCAAGTTATTGTGGATCCTCTTCATGCAAGTTTGGAACAAGTGTCTATGTTGGAGCAAAGGGCCACCTAAAGGGAACCTTGCAACATCAAGGTTGTTTGGTTGTATCTTCCACTTTTACTTAATATAATACAGTGGCATGTTTCTTTCCCATAAAATCATTCTCATTTTATTTCATGACTCCTTGATCACATGCATAACTTTTCATTGAATATACTATTGTGGCTTTCACTTTGGTTAGTTTGTGGTTCATTGCAGATCCAATATCACAAGAGCACCGGAGCGGAGAAGGGACAACAAAGAAATAAGGAAGCGATATTCAAAGGTATGTCATTCATTTCTTGTCTGATAGTAAATTCAATGATTAAAGATTAGGGAAAGCGCCATGTTCTGTCTCGTTTTGTTCTATATCTAGATGGATATAGGGAGATCAATTCATGTTCATATTCACTGATTTATCCAATAACACATGTAACCTTTCCACGGGCCCAAGCCTTAAAATTTGTCATGGATAATATATGCTCTATCCCCCGATCACATTGGAAGCACATACAACCACTCCAACAGACCATTGATGTGGATATATATGTATAGCCCCAAAGCTAACCACTTTCCACACGATCGCTACATGTGACAGAGATATGATGCTTAGCGCGGACTTTAGGGGTTAGCCCCGGTCGGTCGGGCTAGCCCATTGACCAAGGGCTTAACCGTCGGGGGTATAAACAATTTATGTGCGTGGAAAGAATAAGCTTGAGGCCACATGTGCCATGTTATCTCTCCATGAGTCTCTTTAGGTTATAGATCAAGAGAGCCTGATAACTTAATCAAAATGCTCAATAATGTATTGAAAATTGGGTCAAAGATGAATAACTCACACACTCACTCCTTCACTCAAAACAATTTGAACATACTTGTACAAAACAAGGCTCTCAAAATATATGATCGATAGTTTGAATAAATTAGGTGGATGGAGAATGCTAACTATGTCAACAACACCACATATATTGAAAACACATGTGAAAGGTCGAATATAACCAACAAAATATTTGTGATCTTAGTTTACTAATGCAGACATAAGATAACAGTCATCAATCATTAAGTAAACTATGAAATTGACATAACATTCAACTCACAAGTGCAGAATAAGAAAGATGAATAGAGGTATGAACAATATCAATGAAATAATCTTGTCATTCCAATATATATATCAAGGTTTTTACAACAAAAAGAGTGCATAAAATTCTTCAATCTTGATCCCTTTACAATGATGCCTCAATGGGATTAAATAGGTTTTACAAATTCGACTAATATCCTTAAAAGCTAGATTTGAATGACACCTATTAGATCAAATCTATACTGATGCAAAAAGGTAGGATGCGATCCTATTTCTAAGGGATAGGTATCCCATCAAAATTCTAACTATTTAGCTCCACCTGAGCTTCCTCGTGGTTGTAGGAGTCCTTCATTTCCTTTATCTAACACTTGGAGTAATAACTCATCCATTGAATACTGAAAATCAGGTCATCTTTGACCAAAACGCTTACATGCACAAGGTTGACAAGTTGGTAGTGCACTGCATGGAGAAAACACAGTCTATGCTACAAACTCTTGTAGGTGTCAGTTTTGCCAAAAAAACTTCAAAATTGTTTTAAGAAACTATATTTGAAAGTTGCAAGAATGTCTCATCAGAACATATATTACTGTAGTTTTCCATATTTATTGAGATTACTTAGACTTCATCTCAATAACCACATATCCATACATGCTTCTTCAAAGTAACTTTCATAACTTCATAAGACTTCATGATATCTTAATTCATCATAGGTCAACATCCATTAATCAAAACCTTGAAACAACCTCAGAATCAATCACCTTTCTTGGGAGAACTAGGAGAAGTAGTTTCTTTTACGAAGATACCCAAATTCTTCTTGCTAAGCATATTCTTGTCCAAATATAAGTCTTCAACTACCTTTATGTTGTCTTCTCTCAGGCTGAAGTTTTGTTTGTACACACTAACCAATTGTTTCCTATGAATAATCTTATTTATGATGTTCCTCTTAATTTGGTTACATTCCCCTGCTAGTTCATCTATTTGTCTTGAAAGTTGTCTTCCAAGTGTGAGATTCTCCTGATGTAGCTTTTGATTCTTATCCTGAAATTCTTTGAGTTGTCTGTCTACATCCTTGAATAATTGAGCCCAATTATCTTTAGGTCCTTGATTTGTCTCTGGAGATGACTCTAGTGGAGATTCACTCAGTTGGACTATGGCTTCAAGTAATTCCTTTTCAAGAGGAGAAACTTGAAATCTTGATAACTTATCTTTAGGTTTTATAACATCAGTGCTTGGATGGGAATCCTTTGCTAATACAATCTTTCTCCTGGATGACCTTCTGAGGGATGGTGTATCAATTTTGGCTTGGATAATTTGAGGATTATCTCCAATCTCCATTGGAGGAATATCCATAGGAGGCTCTATTTGTTCTTCAAGAACCACCTCTTTAGACTTTCCTTTTCTTTTGTTTCTTTTATATACTTGGACAGGTAAAGGTTCTTGAGGAATGTGTTCTTGAGGGGACCATGGTGTTTCATATCCAAATGGAACAATGGGAGCAGAAAGATGTGCTACTTCAAGTGATGGAGAAGAGGGGTCATAAGGAGCACAAGACTATGGTATTTCATATGATGGGACAAAGGGAGCAGTGGGAGGTGTTGCAATTTTCTTTTTAGGAGTTTTGCGTTTTGAAGGAAAAGGAGGCAAGTCAATTTTGTAGTTATATACAAACAAGAAAATAGGCCAATCCTTCCCCTCCTTCAAATGTTCAATGACTATTATCTTTATTAAGGCATGATGAAAAATAGACTTTTGAATCTTATCAGATTTTATTTTTGCAAATGAAATTATCCTTTTCAAACTCATGAAAAGGAAATAAGGTAAATCTATTTCCTTATTAGTAGTGAAATGGAAAATAAGCTTGAAATGGTATTGTAAGATCCAGTTATATCTTCCTTCACTGGTAAAAAATATATGAATGATGAAGAGAAGCTTATCATATTCCTCTATCAACCATTTTCTTGGCACGCCCTTTACCAAATCATCTCCTCTATGCTCATGCCTTAGCATATCTTGGCACCAGTCCTTATTTTCTAGTTTCCTTGCCTTGAACCATAGTTCCCCTTTCCTAGGGATCTCAGTCACCTCTACAATCAAATTCACTGTCAAATGGATTTCTAACAGTCCAACCTATGTCTTTTCATTTTTGTGATTCTGCACAAAGTCCCTTGAAACCTCCAGCTGACGTCCTTCGAGTTTATGACAGAACCTCCAACATCCCATGTGTTTGAAAGAGTCCACATGGTTAGGATTTTGTTCAATCAGAGTGGTATCAGTGGGCTCAAATATACCCACTGATCCTGACCTCTTCCTAGGTATGGGATCTTTACTTGGTTCCATCATATGTATGAGCACATGTTGTAAACACTTCTGCACAGAGAGAATTAGAAGAAAACGCTAAAACAAACAACTTTTCTTGCAAACCTTAGTAACTTTCCCTTTGATGGCGAGATGCAACTATAGAAAGGGCCTCAACACTTTGATGATGATATCAGAACTTTAAAAAATCTTCTTGATATATGTTGTTACCTCGTAAGCTTTCAAAATTCAAAATAGAGTTCCCCCCCTGAGTTGGTAGTGTGCCATGTGTAAAAATTATGATTTGCGCTAACAATGGCCACTGAGTTGGTAGTGCTTTAAGTACAGAGGTACCCAGGTGTAGTCCGAAATCATCATCATGGAGGGAGATGATAGAAGGAGGGTCAAATCATGACTTGAAATCAGAATGATGGCTTGTTAAGGACTAAAACTGACTCTTATGATCCCTGACTCACTTTTAGAAAACAAATGACTTGTCTTTTGACCATATAAACCTAGGACAATGACATTGATGACCACTTAGTCATATATCAACCTCATTTGACTTGAATTAGACTTGATGACTGGACTCAATGAAGGATACATTATTTTGAATGAGTAATGAAAACAAAGACTCAAAAAATACGTAAGGCTTAAATAAAAATGATTTTTTATTGGGAGATAAGATCTGGCTCTAATTGCGGATGGAAGCCTCCCTGTGAGGTTCCAAGAACTCGTAAGACCAGTTTCCTTTCCTATCACCTAAAAAACTTAAAAAAATAAGTGAAATTATAGTTCCATTAGGCATGGAGTTATTATGAAACTTAAACTGAAAAATAAATGATATTTACAATGGAGAAGGCTTGAAAAGCCTTAATAGAAATAGGTTTTGAGAAAACGCCCATTGAGCCACCAAATACTTCATTACCTTCCAGGTTCTGTAGGAGGAAAGTATTGTTCTATAGCACTTGAGAGATGATGAAAGGACCAATCCATAAAGTGTCAAATTTCCCATTCTTTCCATTATCTTGTCTGTAAGCATCCCACTTAAAAACAAGATCCCTTGTTTGGAAAATATCTTCTTTATCCTTCTTGTCAAATCTCTCTTTCATATTCTTCTGATGTAAATCTTACCTATTGTTGGCATGTTTACAGAAATAATGTGCTTGTCATTTATGGAAAGAATAGTAGAGAACCAAACCTCGAGAGCACAGAAGATGAGAAAGCTCATAAGAGATAGCAGTTTCCAGAAGTACAAATGAGGTCCAGAAGACAGACTCGTAGGAGGAGAAAAGGTGGAGACCCGTGAAAACATAGAAATCCCTCTAAGTTGGAGAGATCAGAAGCTTAGGAGGAAGAGTGACAGTGGCCGTTGTATCACCGATCCAGAGGACCAACAACCGTCAGATTGATGTAATGAAGGATAGGATAAGCGGGGAAAAATGATTGAGAATTCGATCATCCAAATTTTCGTCAGCCGTTGGATTGATTTAAGTGGAAGGAGAGGATAAGAAAGGGATGAGATTTGAGATCTTGATCACCTAAATTTTCTTCAGTCGTCGGATCAAAATAAGTGGAAGGATAGGATAAGTTAGAGGGTGCGCTAATCTTAGCGGCCCATAATTGGGCACTCAAATCTATAGTCGACGGGGCATATCATACCCCCTTGACCTTTCTGCCTTTAAATATGGGGGTGATCCAAGTTGGTGGTATTTCTCATGTGGGAACCTCATACGTGTCACCTCTTGTCAACTCCAACCCCCCTCGCTCATTACCACTTACCACCTAACCTCCCCTCCAATAAAACCGCTCATACATACCACCTTCGCACTCTGACGTCACACTCCAGTACCCACTACATGTCACACTCCACTACTGCGCTCTACCTCCACCTCCACTACACTGCCTACACATCTCACCCACATCAACATACCACCTCAGCAAGGACATATGGAAGACCACATCAATAAGGACATGTGGAAGACCATGTCAGCAAGTACACATGGCATAATCAGATGATGACAAGTGTCAAGAGGAAATTCGCTCGTGCCATGTCAACAAGTGACGTAAGCAAGATACGTCACTCTGGGAGATTTACTTCGGAAGGTTCATCGCACAAAAATGTCAAAAGTCCCAACGTCCCGAAGGAAAAAGTTTCAAATTCGCTCTCAGCCGTCTGATCTAAATATCACTTTGGGTGCATTCTCGACCATTGATCTAGTTCAGTGGAAGGACAATGTAAGTGGAAATGTTAACCGACAACAAGCGGTCTCCACCACCTATGACTTATTTAGCAGGTGACCACTCTGGAGGAGAATGAAGTAGTTATTAGCCTAAAGTCCCGAAGTCCCGAACACCGAAGACCCGAAGAAGACCTTGGTTTTTGATCGCCAGGAGGGGTACGTGTCAAAATATTATGCATTCAGGTGAAAGCACTCTGGGAGAAATGAGTGCATAGGAGTTGAAAATTTTGAAGCCCGAAGTGTCGAAGTCACTCATGATCGTTGATAATGCAGAAGGGTATGTGTCAATAGATCATTGACTCCGAGTGAAAGCGTTCATGGAAAAGCGAAGCGTCGAAGAGTCGAAAAGGTCGAAGTCCCAGAGCAAAGGAAAGTCGTTGGATTAAGGAGGACATATGTTAGCAGATATTCCATTTCAAAAGATATTCAGTCAAAAGAAATGAGAAGTTGATATTCAAAATCTTCGAAGTCCAGAGACCTGAAGGATATCTCGACCGTTGATCCGAGAGGGACACGCACCAATGGATTGTCAACTCCGGAATATTAACGAATGGAGGAAAGAAAGGGTTGAGATTTGAAACTTCCAAAGCCCGGATCACTAAATAAATCATAGCCGTTGATTTAGGAAGGTTAGATTTGATCCATAGATCGTGAAAGAATAAATCTGAACCGTCCGTTCAGGAGCACCGTCAAGATTGTGAGATCAACGGTCCCATTGCATTGTGGGTATTAAATATGCGCAAACTTTAAAAATTTGAGCCCACAATATCATGGTCACATGAGATCTTTGCCCCAAGGTCATATCGCAAAACAGAGCTAGCTCTCACTAAATCGATATCGGGAAGCGCCTTTTGAATAGGTGTTTGGTCACCATCGGTGGTCACGTGAAGGAAAGCGCTTAGAAACCAAAAAAGACAAAATGATTGGCTATAACTGAAAGAGAATATGAAGAGTTACAACTTCCAGAGAAGCCAAAGAATATTTGGATAACAACCACTAATGATGAACATATTCAGAATAACCACCAGAGAAGACGAAGAGTTGTGTCGATTATCTAGTAGAGAACTTGGTGTGAGAAATACATGTAGAACAGAGAAGAGAAAAATCTTTTTCGATGGTTATGCATGTGGGCAGGATGAGACACAGTGCATAATATGAAGGGGAGATCTGTGGCACAGTAAAGAGCATGCATAGGCAACACAGAGTATAAAATGTAGAAAGAGAAGTTGAACTACATAAGTGTTGAGTGCAGGAGGAAAAAGAGCAGGGCATAGAAGATGAACGATGCAGAATAAGAATAGAGTATAGAATATGAAGAAGGAATAGGAGACATGGAGCTGTAACAGACCATATCAGATACATAGCAAGTAAGTAAAGTTTTTTACGATTCATTCAGGGTGGTAGGATAGTGCCAGGGAGGATTGCAGTCCTCTAAATTCTAGTTGGTGCTAGAAGATATTCTGGGAGTTGGTGCTTCCATCTAGTGGGTGCTAGAGAAACCTGGGATTTGGTGCTTCCATCTAGTTGGTGCTAGAGAAATATGAGAGTTGGTGCTCTCTGCAAGTTGCAGCTTGCTATCAGAGGTTGTAGCCTCATATTTGAGTTGTAGCTCAAAGAATGTGATGTACATGAAAGTTGGAGCTTGATTGGCATCCTTAGAAGAAGAGGTTTTTATCCTTATGGGTTTTCTCATGAAAATCAGTGTCTCTGTGTATTCTATGTGACTGATCAAATATTGTATATATATGCATGTTAATTTATCAACAACACATTAAATAATAATCTAGAACAAATCAGAAAATAAAAGGAAAATTTTCTTGCTTATATACATAACTAATTCACCCCCCCCCCCCTAATTTATCAACAACACATTAAATAATAATCTATAACGAATCATAAAATAATAGGAAAATTTTCAATCTTATATACATAACTAATTCCACTCTCAGTTATATTTCCAACAATTGGCATCAGATTCGGTGCCTTTGATCAAAGGTAGATCCATAATCTTGAACATGACTAGTCATGATGGAAGTTCAGCTAATATACCCCCTTTGTTTGATGGAATAAACTTTGCCTTCTGGAAAATAAGAATGAGAACACATTTAGTGTCTTTGGGTGCTAATGTTTGGGATGTCGTTGAAACAGGATATGTGAAGCCTGTATTTTTGGCCTCAAAAGATGATAAGATAGAGTTTAGCTTCAATGAAAAATAAATGAATTCCATCCTCAGTGGAATTGTTGAAGTTGATTTTGTCAAATTCATGCACTATGATTCAACAAAAGTTACGTGGGACAAGCTGATAAGTAGTTATGAAGGTAATGAAAAGGTGAAAGACGCAAAACTTCAGACTCACAAACTGAAATTTGAGCAGTTAAATATGGATGAAGATGAAACTATCAGTAAGTACTTCTTATGTATAAAAGAACTTGTCAACACTATGAAAGGCCTAGGTGAAATGACAGATGAATCTTTCCTAGTCCAGAAAATATTAAGATCTCTTCCTGATAGATTTAACTCAAAGGTCTCTGCTATAGAGGAAATAGATGATCTCAAAACATTGACACCAGATCAACTTCTTGGAACACTAACTACTTATGAAATGAGAATCACAAAAGGTAAATCCACTATAAGAGAGGCATCTTTTAAAGTAGAGAAAAACACAGACTCCGATATAAATGAGATTGAAGCAAAATTTGTGAGAAGACTGAAGAAAGGATCATGAAAATACAAAGGTAAAATGCCCTTCAAATGTTTCAACTGTGGTAAGATAGGTCATTTTTCATGTAAGTGTCCACAAAATAAGGGATCAGACATATGACGATGAAGAGAAGCACACACACAAGAAGGTCTATAAAGAGAATAATTTTAAGAAGAAAATCCTTTGTGTAAACAATGATGATGATCCCTCAGATGATGAAAGCAGTGACTCTTCTATTGAATATAAAATAAATGATATCATGTTAATAGATTTAGAATATATAAACATTGAAGATACAGGAAGTGAGTTCATTGATTGTGAAGCAGTAGTAGATCTTGAAGGAAAACTTGTTAGTTCCATGGAAGAGATTGATAGACTCAAAGAAAACAAAACAAAACAAAAACAGTTACTTCTCAGGTATGAGAACACATGTAATGAACCATTTGAATAAATTTCTTTGTTGAAGGTTAAGTTATAAGAAGCTAATAATATTGAAGACATACTCAAACAACAGTTGAAGGAAGTCGAAACAAAAGGTGAAAAATTGGAAGTTGAAGTAGTGACTTTCAGAAAAGATCTAGTGAAATTCCAGGCCTTATATCATCAAAATATGACAAGTATTAAATCCCCAGAAGGATTAGCGTCCATTCTGAATCAACAAAGGAATTCAAAATTGAAAACTAGTTTGGGTTATGAAGAGGGATCAAGTAGTGGTCAACCAAGCAACAAAGAATCCATCAAGTTTGTCAAATCTACAACCAATGACAACAACAAACCTGCAGAAACAAAGGAAGAGAATCAACCGCCAAGGAGGAGTGAAGGAAAATCTATCAGAACTGAATATGTAGAAAAAATAAATAATACACCCTCTGCTCAAGGAAATCATCGACATGGAAAAAGTTGACATGCTCAAAGAAGAAAACCATTTTCCAGGTACAAAGATTTTTTCTATGGATATTGTTTTTACAGCTCTAACTTTGGCCACAAAGCTGTAAATTGTTCTTTAAGATTTAGACATGAGCAATCAAGACAACCAAGGAACAAATATCTACAACAACAAAGAATGATACAACCAAGTAACAAACAACCACAGACTGCAAATCATGTGATGGCTCGGAAAAGGATGCAGATTACACATAACAATCGTTATGATCCTTTATTCAATGAACTAGAATGTTACATCTTCCATAATTATGGACATAAAGCTGTAGACTATCGCTTAAAAAACTATAAGACAGATTCAAATCACAGAGCTGAAAACGTCAAGTTTTGGAAGAAGAATGAAGATAACAAGTGTAGATTAGTGTTTTCATCTCAAAGAAAAAAAGACACTTGGTATATTGACAATGGATGCTCTAGTAATATGGCAGGTGACAAAAGTAAGTTCCTATTACTCAAAGAAAATAAATCAGGGAATGTGACCTTTGGAAATGATGCTCCGGGAAAGATCAAAGGTAAAGGTATAGTAAGCTTAAGTAATGGAAGAAGCAAAGTTCAAGATGTATTATTTTTTGATGGTTTAAAGAATAATCTTCATAGTGTCAGTCAGATATGTGAAGTCACTTTCACTGACAATAATTGTAAAATAAATACAATAAACACAGCAGAGCTGATTGCAAAAGGGGTTAGAACTAAAAACAATGTATATGTTCTGAAGGAAGATAAGGAGAAATGTCATTTAAGCAAACTTGATGAAAGTTGGTTATGGCACATAAGGCTTGTACACCTGAATTTTGATCATATTGTCAAACTGAATATTGAAGGCGCTGTGAAAGACCTTCCAAGAATATCTAAGCCTAATAAATCTTTACGTGAATCCTGTCAAATGGGGAAGCTAATTCATTCTCAATTCAAATCGAAGAGTTTGACATCTTCAAAGAAACCACTTCAAATTTTTCATATGGATCTGTGTGAACCATCACAAAAGGAAGGAACTGGAGGAGAATGTTACTTTATGCTAGTCATTGATGACTTCTCCAGACTTACATGGGTCTGATTTCTGAGAGAAAAATCTGATGCATTTGCGAAGTTCAAAAAGTTTAAGGCGTTAGCTAAGAATCATAAAGGAAGGAATTTAAAGTCAATTCACTTAGACAAGGGAGGGGAATTTATGTCAAGAGATTTCAAAGGATTCTGTGACATACATGGAATTAAAAGAGAATATACTATTCCAGGTACTCCTAAACAAAATGGAGTTGTAGAACGCCAAAATAGATCAGTTCAGCAGATGGCAAGGGATATGATGAGTGAAAGGGACATTTCAAAAACCTTATGGGTGGAGGTTTTTCATATTCTAAACAAAGTGCATCTAAGGCTGAACAATGATAAAACTCCATATGAGTTGTGGTTTGGTCGACCTGCATCAATCAAGAATTTCAAAGAATTTGGAAGTAAATGCTACATCAATAATAATGATGATCATTTGGGAAAATTTGATAGTAGAGATGATGCAGGTATCCTCTTAGGATATGAAACAAACATTAAAGGATACAAATGCTTTAACAAAATAATGCATAAATTGGTAGACTGTATTGATGAAGAAGCTCCTGTAAAAGATCAACAGAGAATAAGCACTAAGACTTATGAAAAATATGATGAGAATAATGAAGATAAAGAACATAAAATCTCAGAGTCACAAGAAGATGATGAATCAGGTGGAGAAGAGACACCCAAACAAGAAGAGTCAAGTAAAAAATCAACATCAAATCCTTCCTCCAGAATTACTCAAAAGAATCATCCTGAAAGTCAGATAATTGGTGAGAAAGACAAAGGTGTACAAACCAGGAGAAGGATAATCAAAGACATCGAGAAATCACATATAGCCTTCATATCCATGGTGGAACCTAAGAAATTTAATGAAGTAAGTAAAGATGTAAATTGGTTAAAATAAATGAATGAGGAACTAGACCAGATTGGAAAGAATGACACTTGGGAACTCGTTCCTAGGCTAGCAAATAAAAATGTAATAGGATCCAAATGGGTCTATAAAAACAATATCAATGAGCAAGGAAATATTGTAAGAAATAGGGCTAGATTGGTTTGCAAAGGATATGCTCAAATAGAAGGACTATATTTTGATGAAACATTTGTGCCCGTAGAAATATTAGAAGCTATTAAAATGTTTCTTGCCTATGCGTGTCATAAACAATTTAAAGTCTATCAAATGGATGTCAAGTCAACTTTTCTAAATGGAGATCTAAAAGAAGAAGTCTATATGGAACAACCAGAGGGTTTCATGTTGGCAAATGTCTTACAGGTAGCGTATGCTTGTCATTGATGGAAAGTAAAACAGTGAAGATGGCAGGATCAGAGTGTGCATCGATGGAAAAACAGGAAAAATGTAAGCTCAGGAGGAACAACATCGAGGAGAACGCGCGCAACAAACCTCAAGATACAGGAGTTCGCAGAGGCGAAGGAAGACAAAGGTTGATGCCATTGAGAACTTGTAATTCTCCCAAGGTTGGGAGGAAAGTATGCAAAGCTCAGGAGGGAGCACAACCACCATCATATAGGCTGAAGAAGAAGATCTGGACCGTTGGTTTCTACATATAGGAGGAGCTCAGAAGAAGCCTATAGGAGGGAGAGATCGAGAGCTGTTGGATCTCATTCAGAAATCCTGTCAGCCATCAGATCGGACAGGAGCGGCACGAGGTTTACCATCGGGAAAAGCCAAGGTGAAATCCAGAAGGGAGGGTTGACTCATTTGGGTTTCACATATCGGGAATCCCATGAGCCAATGCATTGCGGCATTGAAAATCTCGAAACCCCGATGAGTGGTAAGACTGCGATCACGGGGATAACGGTCATATGGGCCAGGAGCATAGCCAGGAGGGCTAGTGTGTAAAGAGCGCGTCAGAGTTTCGAGGATCACGTTTTGGAAATGTCAAAGAAACAATGCAATAGGAATCCTAATTTCTCGATATGAAAAATCCTGGTGCAATCTGAGCCGTCAAGTCAAGAACACATCTGAACCGTCGACCCGACTCACGTTAACAAACCACGTCATCTAGGAACACGTGTCACAACCAGGTAATGACAAGTGTCAGACTGATTCAACATTTCAGGCACATGTAAGTCACGAATCAGAGTGACATGTGGCAGTATTCAACATGTGTCAATCCATGTGTGACATCAGCAGATGGACACCTTGTCGGAGTTTCGAGGATCGAGTGTTGAAGTTGTCAAAGAACATTGACATCAGGAAACCCGATATCGCAATATGTGAAATCATGATGTAATCTAAGGTGTCAGATCAAGATTTGATCTGAACTGTTGATTCCACTCAATGGAGAGGCATCGAGGATCGAGAGTTGGACATGAAAAAGATTATTGACATCAGGAACCCCGATTTCTCGATATGCGAATTCGCGATTTAATTGCAGTCGTTAAGTTAAGAAGTGACCTGGACCGTTGATCTGATTTCTTTATGGAGTATCGGGGATCGAAACTTTGAAGTGACAAAAACACTGGACATCAAGGATGTCGAAATCGCGATACGCAAAATCTCAATTTAATCGCAATCGTTGAATAGAGATCAGATTTGGACCGTTGACATAACTCCATATCGGAGTTTCTGAGATCGCGACTTGGAGAGGTAAGAACACAATGCAACAGGAATGCCGAAATGCCGAAACCCAGTTTAAAGGAAATATTAATAAATCTCATCCAACGACGTAGATTAACCTAAAGGAGATCTGAGGGCTATTGTTACACGACACAGTGAAACTGCTAGAAACCATTGATGGTTTCTACCAGAGGATGCGAAGACACTTTGGGATGACTGATAGAGGAGGTGAAGAGTCTCATAGAGGAATGAAGATGTTTGTGAAGGCGATTGATAGCTGATGAGCATTTAGGACTGTAACTGAAACAAAGAAGGTGAGTTCAACTGTCACAGAGGAGACAAAGAGTCTAAAACTGCCAGAAAGGCTGAGGAATCACAGTATAACATACAGTGATGCTGGACACGCGGGGCGAACCACCAGAGAAGCTGAAGAGTCACGATGATGATCAGACAGAGCACTCGATAGGTGGAGGATAACGACGCGGAGTCAGCATGCAGAGGTATTACGAACATTGCATGCACAAGGTGCACAGAAGCTATAAATACATAGTACGTAGAAGAGAAGGTTGTTGTTGTTGCTGTTGCTGTTGGAGGTTGTTGTGATTGTTGTTGGTGAAGGTGATTCATGTGTGAAGAAGGAGGAGAGTGCAGCAGCTGAAGAGCACAGAAGAGGAACTGTGTAGTGAATGGACATGGCACACAGAGCATAAAAATCAGAAGAACAGACAGCGCAAGTGATGTGTGCAGAAAGGCAATGAGGCAGACAGAGCAACGAAATGCAGCAGAACAGTGATGAGTCTGGTAATCCATTGTTGAACATCATATCACTGTGATAAGTTTCAGTAGAAAATATTTATATTTCAGGGTGGTTGGGAGGAGCTAGGGAGGACTTGTGTCCTCAAAGGTTCAAGTGGGTGCTTGAACACAGGGAGTTGGTACTAGAGAAACCAGGGAGTTGGTGCTTCCTTCTAGTCGATGCTAGAGAAACCAGGGAGTTGGTGCTTCCCTCTAGTGGGTTCTAGAGAAAACAAAGAGTTGGTGCTCTCAACAAGTTGCAGCTTGCAAAACTGAGGTTGTAGCCTCATTATGAGTTGGTGCTCATATGTATGATACTGTAAAGAATGTAACCATTACTTATCATATAAAGAAAAAGAGGTTTTT
>SNQJ01S0000804.1:611204-635281 GCA_010110895.2 Picea sitchensis | reverse complement strand
CTGAGGTTGTAGCCTCATTATGAGTTGGTGCTCATATGTATGATACTGTAAAGAATGTAACCATTACTTATCATATAAAGAAAAAGAGGTTTTTACCTTGCATGGGTTTCCTCGGGAAATATCTGTCTCTGTGTTTCTCATATATGTGAATGATGCTGAAAGTGCCATTGTTTATTTCCCTGCACTATTGTGATCATCATTCAGTGTCTCTACAAAGAGTTTAAAAGAACCATAATTGTTTAAGCACGGTAACAACTGATTCACCCCCCCTCTCAGTTGTCTAACATTTCCAACTGTCAGATAACCCTGACTTTGTCTGCAAGCTGAAGAAATCCTTATGTACGATCCCCCCGGCCAACCTGAGGCCAGGGTATGACACTCCAGAGCAACCACTCATGCTCTAACACCCATCGGTAACATTCCCAGCCATCCGGATGGGCCATGCTACTCTATCGAACACTTTCATTCCCATACTGCGGAACATACAATAGCATACCCAGTAGTCAACTAAGAAATGCCACATAAATTTACTCTTTAGACTACATGAAACTAAAACATATACATACATCACGCTCGCAGAATCTTTACATCTAAAAATAAACAAACAATTACTTTTTGTAACATACAACTTTTATATCGAAATATTAGTAACTACTGATATGCATCATTTACAGGAAATTACCTATAAGCACACGAGCAATCATAATCACATATATGATAAAATCCTAACATAGACATGTAAATAACAAAACTTTATATCAATATATATCATACAATTGGTACTTATCTTAGAAATACTGTCATGAACTGCTTACAGACCATCTACGAACCTCCCAGCCATAGACTACACTGTTCATCACTCTCAACAGTGAGTCACCCCCGAGCTGGGACTGAACTCCACCCAGGGTAAAGGGATTCCTATCCAGGCTAAGGCTCATGGACAACAAGAAATACTCTGTCTCAGGTGCTCACTCAACTAACAACCTATAGCCTCTCATTCCCCACATGCCTGTCCCACCCAAGGAAGTGTTTGCCTTCTCTGCTCAACAGTCCCTCGACTGCCCCACTTCCCTTCTAGGGCTTCAACAATAGGCCGGACTGGAAGTCTCAGAGCGTTGTAGTTGTAGTTTAGCAACTTCAGAAATCAATCCCCAACAATTCTCTCACTCAGAGAAATTCTCACGGGCCTGACAACCCACTTCTTCAATCCTGCTCCAAGCTAACCAGGTACACCAACCAAAAAGGGTGCGGAAACAGGCTTCAGAAAGGTGAAATGGTTGTCTCAAGGATAACGAAATGTATGAGAGTGAAAATGGTCATGGAATCATTGACTGGATAATTGAGTGTGTTTTGGAATCACTGTGAACTCTTCGTGAAAAGTGATGGTGAGAATGATGGTCATCCCCCCTGTTCGTAAGGTATTCGTGAGAAAAATCCCCCAATGAGATAAGTTCCCCCACGATATGAATGCATGTCCCCAACTTGACACTTGTCATATCGAAAGTTACTTTTGTCCACTTGTCCGCAACTTTAGAACTTAGGATAAAATAATTATCCATACTTTATGTTTTAGGAAATATTAATATAATATTACCTTGAATTTTGGCCCTCCCTTTCCCTAACTGGTGAATTTTAGTCCCCCATCTCTTTTATCATGGTCGGTCTGCGTGCAGTGATGTATTTTATATTAATCATGAGTTATGTACAAAGTAGGCACATTGACCCTTGACATCTAGGTGTTCTGGCCTAATACCAAAACATAAGCATTATGGCTTATAATACTGGCTCACCAGCCTATAATGCATATCATATACATAAAGGTTCACTGACCTTAGTATTGTGCACACTTTAGTTACTATGCATGGTATCCATTGTCCTCAAGGTTGCACACACTTTATTTACTGCGCGCGGTATCTTGCGATGTGCATATTACATCATTTTGCTGCGTAGTTCATGCACGCACTATGCCACATGATGTGCATTATCAAATGAGGTCAAAACTGCTCACCAACTTAAGTATATTTATATTACATTTACAATTGGGTTCGGTCAAGGGATATTACAATCCCCTCCCCTTATTTATGCACTGTCCTCAGTGCATCATACACCCGTATATATCATTTTTTTTCAAAAATATTCAAAAAGATACAGGTATTCTATCCGTATTGCATCTTCATGTTCCCAAGTAGCATCCTCAGGGCCATACTAGGTCCATTGAACCTTTACAAGACTTATGGCTCGATTCCGGAGTTGTTTGACTTTTCGGTCCAAAATGTGCACTAGATGCACTTGAAAAGCACCTTCTTGCTCCACTTGAATCACATTCCAATCAATAACATGATTAGCATCGGGTATATATTTCTTTAGCAATGATACATGGAAGACATTATGAACAGACATAGATGCAGGCAACACAATCATATAAGCAACTGGACCAATCCTCTCTAGGATTTCAAATGGTCCACAAAATCTGGCTGCTAACTTGGCGCAGCTTCCCAGCTTCAGGGAACTCCTATTAGCTTTCACTTTCAGGAAAACATGATCACCCACTTTGAATTCTCTATGGATTTTGTTTTTATCAGCATAACTTTTTTGTCTGTCTTGGGCAACTTTCAAATTCTGCTTAATTTTTAACATTTGGTCCTCCATCTCCTTGAGCAACTATGGCCCGACTACTGTTCTATCAACTGGGTTATCCCAACTTACTCGAGTATTTCACCTTCTGCCATAAAGTGATTCAAATGGGCTCATATTCACTAATGCCTGATACCCATTACTGTAAGCGAATTCTACCAAGTGTAGGTAGTCTTCCCATTTCGATGGTTTGTCCATCACATACATTCTCAACATATATTCTATCACCATGTTCACTCTTTCTGTCTGTCCATCAGACTCGGGATGATAAGTTGTACTAAAGTTCATATTCGTTTTGAATACTTTGAACAATCCTTTCCATAAATTTGAGGTGAATTTTGGGTCTCTGTCAAACACAATCATTTTAGGAATTCCGTGCAATCGTGCCACTTCCTTCATGAAAATATCAACGACATCTGTTGCCTTGTGAGTAGTTTTTAGTGGAATAAAATGGGCATATTTTGTAAGCTTGTCCACCACCACCATAATTGAATCATGCATCTTGCATGTTCTAGGCAATCCCGTAATAAAATACATTGTCACCACTTCCATTCAGGAATGGGCAAAGGTTGCAACAATCCTGCTGGGTGCCTATGTTCTTCTTTAACATTCTGGCATTCCATACATCTTGTGATGTATCCTACTATATCACTCTTCATACCTGGCCAAAAGTATTGGCTCTTGACCATTGCTATGGTTTTATGATATCCAAGGTTCCCTACATAAGGAACATTATGCATCTCATGCAAAATTATACGTTTCAAGTCCTGAACATTTGGTACGAAAATTATGTTCTTGTGTAGCAGTATTCCATCTACTCCCAACTTATAAATATCCATCTTTCGAAGTATCTTACCCTATTGTAGCATTGCTACCAATTCTCTGTACTGCAGATCTGTATTTGCAGCCTCCAAAAATTTTCTTTTAACATCAGTCTGATACATGTTGATGGTTGTAGCACGTAGTCCATGCACCCTCTTGCTGAGTGCATCAACCACTTTATTTTCTTTCCCTTTGATATGCTTTATATCAAAGTCATATTCGCTTAGAAATTCTAACCATCTTCTTTGCCTAGCATTTAGATTTGGCTGATCAATAAATATTGCAAACCATTGTGGTCTATTCTTAGCTCAAACCTCTTTCCCATGAGGTAGTGTCTCCATTTCCTCAGGGCATGTACTATGGTTGCCAACTCCAAATCATGAGTGGCATAGTTTCTTTCATGCTCTTTCAACTTCCTTGATTCATAACATATCACGAATCCATTTTGACTGAGGACTCCACCAAGTCCTTCATTACATGCATTTGTGCATACAATGAAATCTTCATTTGGGTCTGCAATCCTTAGTATTGGATCACTTGTCAATAATTGTTTCAAATGTTGGAAACTCCTTTCAAAATCCGACGTCCACTGAAACTTCATACCCTTTCTTTGCAAGGAAGTAATTGGGTGTGCTATCTTTGAGAATCCTCCAATGAATATCCTATAGTAACCTCTAAGTCCCATGAAAGATCTAACCTCTATCACATTCTTTGGTGTTGAGCATTCTCTAATGGCTTCTACCTTCTCAGGGTCCACTTCTATCGCATCTTTTGAGATGATATGACCCAAATAATGAATTTGTTTCTGATAAAATGCGCACTTTCTCAATTTGGCATACAACTGATGTTCCATTAATAATTTCAACACCATCCTCAAATGATGTTAATGCTCTTCCTATGACTTGGAATATATAAGAATGTCATCCAAAAAGACAATGACAAACTTTTCCAAATACTCTTGCAAAACACCACTCATTAAGCACATGAAAACAACTGATGCATTTGACAACCCAAATGGTACCACTGTGAACTCATAATGACCATACCTTGTCCTGAAGACAGTCTTGCTAATATCTTCTTCTTTAATTCTTGCCTGATGGTATTCTGATCGGAGGTCTATCTTTGAAAATATCCTTGCATCCTTCAATTGATCAAAGAGGTCATCAATCCTTGGTAGAGGATACTTGTTCTTAACAATCACTTTATTCAACTGTTTGAAGTCAATGCACAATCTTAACGTTCCATATTTCTTTTTCACAAACAAGACTAGGTCACCCCAAGGTGATACACTTGGGCATACATACCCCTTTTTCAGAAGTTCTTCAAGCTGGATTTGCAACTCCTTCAATTCTGGTGTAGTCATTCTATAAGGAGTCTTTGATACTAGCGCTGCTCCAAGCATCAAATCTATAGAGAAATCAATGTCTCTCCTTCGGGGTAGTCCTGGTACTTCCTTGAATACATCTTCAAACTCTTTCAGCGTTGCATAATCCTCCAAATTTGGCACCTTGTCTTTAGGTGTCTCCTCCATATGAGCTGCAAAAATTTGACATCCTCTTCTATAACATTTCTTCAGCTGCAATGCTGAAATTTCTCTAACAGTTACTGCTCTAGAAATTCCCTGCACTCTCCTTTGGTGCCCTTCTTCATCCAAACAAGTGAATGATTTGTTATGACAATCCAATAGAGCATGATGTGGGTCCAACCAATCCATCCCAATTAAATAGTCATAGGAACCTAAAGGTAATTTATTCAAATCTGCCTTGGCATTCAGTCCATTCATGTCTATGAGGCAGGATTTAACCATCTCATTAACTTTTCTTCTGGCTTTTGTATCCAGTTGCACGAACCAATATTTCCCATGCTTTCTTCTTGGCAATTGCAAACTTTCCACCATCTTAGGGTCTATATAACTATGACTAGCTACTGAATCGATTAAAATAACAAAGGTTTGGTTGTTGATCATACCTTCCACCTCAATCATGTGGGATTGATACTCTGCTTGCTTGTTTTTCAGGGCTGCATAAATCATTGGCACATTTCTGCCCATGTCCTCTACTGTATCAACTCGTTGTACATTGTGAGCAACCCTACCGTTTTCACCTCTGTGAGGACAATCTATGAACCTATGGTCTCCTTTACAACGCCAACATTGCATAGGTGGTTTTCTTGGCCCTTGAATCCCTATGTCAAACACTCTGGTTTCCTTATCCATTTGTTTCCATTGTGGATTATTTTTGAAGAATGGTGGCTTAGTTCCCTTCTTCCTCTGATCCATATTGAATTTTTTATTGTCTTCCCAGGCCTTTTGGAAAGCTGGCCTTGCTTTCAGCTGGTCATATAAGCATTTAGCTCTCCTTATGGTCTCTTCTAATGTCTTGGGATCATCATACTGTATTTTGTCACTGATGAATGATGGCAATCCACTTAACTACCATTGAATCTTGATTGTCTCATCCTTAATGAAAGAGACATACTTCAATAGTTCCAGAAACCTTCTCTCATATTCATCTATGGTTGTAATTCCAAGCTTGAGTTCAAAGAACTCTTTCATTTTCTTGCCATAGTATCTCTTAGTCAAGTACTTCTTCTCAAAATACTTCTTGAATTCCCTCCAAGTAACACTTTTCTCTACAATATGTTGTACCTGCACAAGTTGATCCCAGCACATGGAGGCCTTTCCTTTGAGTTGATAGATATCAATACTACCTTCAACATGAGAAGAATAATTATGCAATTGAAAATACTTCCTCATGCCTAGAAACCATGTTTCAGCATCTTCATCCTTCTTGTGCTCACCATTAAAAGTAGGAGGTTTGATTTTGTTCATTCCTCCTCGCAGCTCATCCACCCCAGATCTCTTATACCTTCTGACAAGGGATAGACTCTAGTTGTTGCCTGCCCTCTTATGGGAATGCCTTTGGGGATGATGGTGATGTCTACTAGCACATTTTAGTTTTCCTTTCTCCTATGAATATTTTTGACTCTCAGATCTACTTGAGTCACTCTCCTTAACCAATTTCTTCTATATTTTGTTGAAACCTTCCAATATCTTCATGTTGAAGTCATCCTGCTTCTCTTTGGTTTTAATAATCCTTTCATTATTAACTTTATGGATTTAGACATCCTTCTGCAAATTCTCAATGGTCTCTGCCATATTCATATCTTCATTCCTTTCTTCTCCATGTCCGTTGGAGTTTGTTCCTTCCATACCCAAATGGACATCCATCCCTCTTCTCTTCTCTGGATGACTATAATTCCCTTGTTCCTCTTCCATTCCTATGGACTCTGCATTGGCCTGACCTGACCAAGTTGTTTTCAATTCTACAAAATGTGCAGCCATTGAAACTAATCAGGCTAACAATTCAACAATTCATGAGAATATACACCATTTCAATTCAACATACACATCAACATTATCACTCCCGGTTTCCTGGTTTTATCACCATGACAATTCTAGATAAGAACCAAGTCTCGAGAACACTGACGCACAGTGCCTTCCGAGATACACTTGTGCAATAAGGTGGTTTTTTCGAAACCACTTTCGCCAGGACGCGGTATCACGTGTCTCAACATGTCAAATCCACCACTAGTGGAGCGGGTGATGGCTAGTCAGAACACCCTGCTTCATTCGTTCGGTACTTCACATCCATGTGACGTCAACTGGATGTCACCATGTAACGAACTCAAAATTTAATCATTCGAAATGGATTGGTTGAGCATGGCAACCCAACACTCTTGTACATAATCTGTCTACGCTTCATAAATGGAGTTCTATAATTACCACTCCCCAAGTATGAAGATATCTGCGTATCCATAACCGAATTAATATCCAAGATGTTCAACTTCCTACTCTATGTAAAGACACATTTCGGTATCCCCAACCTGAGATACATGGACTAGGCTAAGTCGAGTGAGACTGGTTATTCAAGCAACATGCTAGGATTTCCTGGGAATAAGGAGGAAAGGGTCCTTGCACACATTCTAGCAACTAAGTTCCACACGGAGCCGGTTATAGACTCACGATTGGAAGTCAGGCTGAATCCCACTATAAAGGATTTAGTCATCAACAGGCCACCCGCTAAGAAGAAAAGGAGTAAGTGGGATAAGAAGGAGGAATCTATGGATGAAGCGGCTGAAAGTGTTGGAGAGAATAAACCAGTCTGGTTAGACTCTTCTTTAAAGGCAAAGATCACTAAGATGAATTAAGTCTTCAACTAAGATAAGGATGTCTCAATGAATTCTGAACAACCGGTAGAGGAGGTAAAGAGTACAAGAGATGATATGCCTGTTCTTTAAACGACCCTTTTTACAATAGGCTAACTTCTATCATCACCCTTTTGTAATTTTGTGATTAATATGATTATATAAATACAGAAACGGATTTTAGACTATTTTATTACAATTTCTATTCGGTGATGTTATGACTCTTGTTTTCTTTTATAATAAGTTTTTCTTGTAATCTTATATTTTATTTTCATCTGTCTAAACCAGAGGAAATTAAAACTTAGAATTCTTTTTAATTAATGCATCAATGCAGTTATGTTTATTTATTATTATTATTATGCAATTTAAACTCAGACTCATCACCTTCCAAGCGACTTCACGTGCATTAACTTGACCTTTTCATTTATATTTATCTTGCATAGCAATATTATAAGGTAAAATGCTTCTCCACGCACCTAAATCTATTGTTCATTTCTTCTTTGTCGTACTGACTACTTATGCGCAATACTCTACCGTTGTGTGCCAATATCCACTACGCACAGTTTCGACACCGCGCACCAATATTCCACATGAATTTTCTTCCTATGAATGCACCATGTCAAGTTTAACATATTCCTTAGCGCTCAAATATCTATGCACACTACTAAATACACCGTCGCGAAACAACTTATACTCATACTTATGCGCGTACTAACAAAACTCCTCTGCATTAAGCAATACTTGCACACCCCATGTGCACCTTACTATGTGGCTGCTTATCGCTCAAGGATAATTTCGATGCGTGCATATACACATAATAATCTTCCATGTGGTGCCACAATTTACCGTGCACACTATCACACCAACGTTTTCCCGCGCGGTGCCAAATTTACCATGCACACCAGTACGCCAACCCTTTTCCAAGGACACTCTGTGACTCCAATTATGGCCACTTCGAAGTTAATTTTCTGTGAATATTCACTTCAATTGCACCCCTCTGGCCCATCCAAGCTCAGTGTTGAACTGAGGCTCTGATACCATACTGTAACGATCCACTCGACCAACCTAAGGTCGGGGTACACCACTCCAGAGCAACCACTCATGCTCTGACACCCATCGGTAAAATTCCCAGCCATCAGGTCGGCCCATGCTACTCTAGGGAACAATTTCATTCCGATACTGTGGAACATACAGTAGCATACCTAGTAGTCAACTAAGGAATTCCACATAAATTTACTCTTTAGAATGCATGCAACTAAAACATATACATACAACACGCTTGCAGAAGATTTACATCTAAACATAAACAAACAATTTCTTTCTATAACATACTACTTTTATATTGAAATAACAGTAACTACCAATATGCATCATTTACAGGAAATTACCCATAAGCACACGAGCAATCATAATCACATATATGATAAAATCATAACATAGACATGTAAATAACAAAACGACATATCAATATATATCATACAATTGGTACTTATCTTAGAAAGATTGTCACCAACTGCTTATAGACCGTTCACAAACCTCCCAGCCATAGAATACACTATTCATCACTCTCAACAGTGAGTCACCCCCGAGCTGGGACTGAACTCCACCCAGGGTAAAGGGATTCCTATGAAGGCTCAGTCTCATGGAAAATAGGAAAGAATCTGTCTCAGGTACTCACTCAACTAACATCCTACAACCTCTTATTCCCCACATGCCCGTCCCACCCAAGGAAGTGTGCCCCTTCTCTGCTCAACAGTCCCTCGGTTGCTCCACTTCCCTTCCAGGTCTTCAGCAACAGGCCGGACCAGAAGTCTCAGAGAATTGTAGCTGCAGTTTAGCACCTTCGAAAATCAATCCCCAACAACTCTCTCACTCATAGAACTGCTCATGGGCCTGACAACCTGCTTCTTCAATCCCGCTCCAAGATAACTAGGTACACCAACCAAAAACAATGTGGAAACAAGCTTCAGAAAGGTGAAATGGCTGTCTCAAGGATAACATAATGTATGAGAGTGAAAATGGTCATGGAATCATTGACTGGATAACTGAGTGTGTTTTGGAATCACTGTGAACTCTTCGTGAAAAGTGATGGTGAGAATGATGGTCGTCCCCCCCCCCTGTTCATAAAGTATCCGTGAGAAAAATCCCTCAATGAGCTAAGTTCCCCCATGATATGAATCCATGTCCCCAACTTCACACTTGTCATATTGGAAGTTACTTTTGTCCACTTGTCCCCAACTTTAGAGCTTAGGATAAAATAATTATCCATACTTTATGTTTTAGGAAATATTAATATAATATTCCCTTGAATTTTGGCCCTCCCTTTCCCTAACTGGTGAATTTCAGTTCCCCATCTCTTTTATCATGGTCGGTCTACGTGTAGTGATGTATTTTATTTTAATCATGAGTTATGTACAAAGTAGGTGCATTGGCCCTTGACATCTAGGCGTCCCGACCTAATACCAAAACATAAGCATTCTAGCTTATAATACTGGCTCACCAACCTATAATGCATATCATATACATAAAGATTCGTTGACCTTAGTATTGCGTGCACTTTAGTTACTGTGCATGGTATCCATTGTCCTCAAGGTTGCACAAAATTTAGTCACTGTGCGCAGTATCCGCTGTCCTCAAGGTTGTGTGCACTTTAGTTACTGCATGTGGTATCTTGTGATGTGCATATTACATAATTTTACTGCACAGTTCATGCGCACACTATGCCACATGATGTGCATTATCAAATGAGGTCAAAACAACTCACCATCTTAAGTATATTTATAGTACATTTACAATTGGGTTTGGTAGAGGGATATTACAACTTATATGGGTTGAATCAAGCTCCTCGTGCCTGGCATTACAGATTGGATAAGTATCTTCAAGACAAAGGGTTCAAGAGAGGAACAATTGACAAGAATCTATATATCAAAACAGAGGGTAATGATTTTCTCATTGTGTTGGTCTATGTAGATGACATCATCTTCGGAAGCAATAATGCTTCATTGGTACAATTGTTTGCTTCTTCCATGTAGTTTGAATTTGAAATGTCTATGATAGGAGAACTTTCATTTTTTCTTAGTCTACAAATTACTCAGAGTTCTGAAGGAATATTTCTTTCTCAGTAGAAATATCTAAGAGAAATGTTGAAAATGTTTCAAATGGAAGATTCTACACCTATGAGCACACCTATGGTCACTGGATGCAAGTTAAGCAAGGATGATGACTCACCTGATGTTGATCAGAGTTCATATAGGTCTATGATAGGGAACTTATTGTACATCACAGTATCCCGTCCAGACATAATGCATGTTGTTGGAATGGTAGGAAGGTATCAGGATGCACCTAAACAAAGTCATTTGTTAGATATCAAAAGAATATTCAGATTCTTGAAAGGATCAATGAACTATGGCCTATGGTATCCTAGGAATCAAAATTTTCAACTATCAGTCTATTCAGATGTTGATTGAGCTAACTGCGTGGATGAAAGGAAATGCATGAGTGGAGGTGCATTCTTCTTAGGAGATTCTATTGTAGCATGGTTGAGCAAGAATCAAGGTTCCATTTCCTTATCGACTACAAAAGTTGAATACATTACAGCTGCCACTTGTTGTACCCAAGTATTATGGATGATTCAGACACTTGCATACTTGGAGGTAAAGTATAATGCACCGATCCCAATTCATTGTGATAATACTAGTGCAATTAGTGTGTCAAAGAATCCTGTATTTCACTCCAAGACCAAGAATATACCCATCAAGTATCACGTCTTGAGGGAAGAGGTAACCAACTCTGTTGTTTCTTTGCATTATATTCCATCCAAATATTAGATTGTTGATATCTTCACTAAACAACTTGCGAAAGCTCAGTTTGAGTATCTATGCCAGAAGTTGTGCGTGACCATGTTATCGAGTTAAATTAGTCTATCTGATCAGGGGGAGAGTGATCCTATTATATCTGATCAAGGGGAGCACAGATTCACTCTCCATTTTCTTTGACATTGATGTCAAAGAGGGAGAAAAAGGTGTTTTCTGTATGCTACAATTGGAGGTCTAAGCAGAATAGTGCATCCTTTCAGTGTTGCCATCAATGCCAAAGGGGGATATTGTTGGCATGTTTACAGGAAGAATGTGTTTGTCATTGATCACAAGAACAACAATGAACCAAGCCTCAAGAGAGAAGAAGATGATAAATCTCAGAAGAGATAGCGGTTTCCATAAGTACAGACGAGGTCCAGGAGACAGACTCGCAGGAGGAGAAAATATCAAGACCCATGAACACTTATAAATTCTTCTAAGTCAGAGAGATAAGAAGCTCAGGAGGAAGAGAGACAATGGTCGTTGGATCACCGATCTAGAGGACCAACAACTTTCAGATTGAATTAATGAAGGATAGGATAAGCTGGTCAAAACGATTAAGAATTCCATCATTTGAATTTCCGTTAGTCGTCGGATTGATTTAACTGGAAGTATATGATAAGAAAGGAATGATATATGAGATCTCGATCACCCGAATTTTCATCATTCGTTGGATCAAAATAAGTGGAAGGATACGATAAGTTATAGGGTGCGCTAATCTTAGTGGACGATAATCGAGCACTCAGATTTACATTCGACAGGGCATATCAGACCCCCCCGACCTTTCTTCCTTTAATCGTGGGGGGGGGTCCGAGTTGGTGGTATTTATCATGTGGGACCCTCATAGGTGTTACCTTCTTGTCAAATTGGACCCCCCTCGCTCATTACCACTTACCACCTAACCCTTCGAGAAAACCACCAAACCACTCATACATACCACCTCCGCACTATGACGCCACACTCCACTACCCACTACACGTCACACTCCAATACCGTGCTCTGCCTCCACCTCCACTACACTTCCTACACATATCACCCACGTCAGAAGACCACCTCAACAACGAAATATGGAATACCATGTCAGCAAGGACATATGGAAGACCATGTCAGCAAGGACATGTCGAAGACCACGTCAGTAAGTACACATGGCATAATCAAATGATGATGAGTGTCAATAGGAAATTGGCTCGTGCCATGTCAACAAGTGACGTAAGAAAGCTACGCCACTTCAAGATATTTACTTCGGAAGTTTCATCACCAAAAAATGTCAAAAGTCCTGAAGTCTTGAAGGATAAAGGTCCAAATTCCCTTTCATTCGTCTGATATGAATATCACTTCAGGTGCATTCTCAACCGTTGATCTAGCTCAGTGGAAGGACAATGTAAGTGGAAGTGTTAACCGACAGCAAGCAGTGTCCACCACCTATGACTTATTCAGTGGTTGACCACCCAAACACCGAAGACCCTAAGAAGACCCTGACCATTGATCGCCAGGAGGGGTACGTGTCAGAAGATTACGCATTCTAGTGAAAGCACTCCGGGAGAAACTAGTGCATAGGATTTGAAACTCCCGAATCCTGAAGTGTCGAAATCACTCATGATCATTGATCATGAAGGAGGGTACATGTCAATATATCATTGACTCCGGGTGAAAGAGTTCATGAAAAAGTGAAGCGTCAAAGAGTCGAAAAGGCCGAAGTCTCGGAGCGGAGGATAGTCGTTGGATTAAGGAGGACATATGTCAGTAGATCTTCCATTTCGGAACATATCTAGTCAGAATAAATGAGAAGTTGAGATTCAAAATCTTTGAAGTCTGAACACCCAAAGGAGATCTCGACCGTTGATCCAAGAGGGACACGTGTCAGTGGATTGTCAACTGTGGAAGATTGACGAATGAAGGAAAGAAAGGATTGAGATTTGAAACTCCCGAAGCCCGGATCATGAAATAAATCATAGCCATTGATTTAGGAAGGTTAGATCTGATCCGCATATCGTGAAAAAAAAAATCTGAACCATCTGTTCAAGAGCACCATTAAGATCGTGATATCGATGGTCCCCTCGCATTGTGGGGATTGAAGATGTGAAAAATTTAAAAAGTTGAGCCTGCAATCTCATGGTCACATAATATCTTCGCCCAAGGTCATATCAAGAAATGGTGCTAGCTCTCACTAGACTGAGATTGGGAAGTGCCTTTTGAATAGGTGTTTGGTCACCTTCGATGGTCACATGAAGGAAGGCGCTTAGAAGCCAAAGAAGCCAAAATGACTGGTTGTAACTGACAGAGAAGACGAAGAGTTACGACTGCCAAAGAAGCCAAGGAATATTTGGATAACGACCACTGATGATGAACAGATTTAGAATAACCACCAGAGAAGATGAAGAGTTGTGATGATGATCTAGTAGAGAACTTGGCGTGAGAAATACATGTAGAACAGAAAAGAGAGAGAGTTTTTTTTATGGTGATTCATGTGGGTAGGATGAGACAAAGTGCATAATATGAAGGGTATATTCATTGCACAGTAAAGAGCATGCAGAGGCAACACATAGTATAAAAGGAAGAAAGAGAGGTTGAACAACAAAAGTGTTGAGCATAGGAGGAAAAAGAGCAAAGAATAGAAGCTGAACGATGCAGAAGCATAACAGAGTATAGAAATTGAACAAGGCAGAGGATACATGGAGCTATAACAGACCATATCAGAGACAGAGCAAGTAAATTTTTTTAAGATTCATTTAGGGTGGTAGGGTGGTGCTAGGGAGGATTGCAGTCCTCTAAATTCTAGTTGGTGCTAGAAGATATTCTGGGAGTTGGTGCTTCCATCTAGTGGGTGCTAGAGAAACCTGGGATTTGGTGCTAGAGAAATATGAGAGTTGGTTCTCTCTGCAAGTTGTAGCTTGCTCTCAGAGGTTATAGCCTCATATTTGAGTTGGATCTCAAAGACTGTGATGTAGATGAAAGTTGTATCTTGATTGACATTCTAATAAGAAGAGGTTTTTACCCTTATGGGTTTCATCATGAAAATCAATGTCTGTGTGTATTCTGTGTGACTGATCAAATATTATATATCTATGCATGTTAAGTACTTATCAACAACACATTAAATAATAATCTAGAATGAATCAGAAAATAAAAGGAAAAGTTTCAATCTTATATACATAATTGATTCACCCACCCCTCTCAGTTATATTTCCAACACCTGTTGAAGCTCAACTAGATGAAGAATCCTTCTAACCAAATCATTTGGTTCCCCTTCTTCTTATTGAATTTTTTTTGGAACGGGTAGTGCAAGTTGGTTATGAATAATGGCTTCAGTGCCATACACTAGCTTGAATGGAGAAGTGCCAATAGACTTCTTATTTGTCACTCTATCAGCCGAGAGTGCAAATTTTAACTTAGAATCCCAACTCCTATGATTTTCTTCAAGCAACTTTCTAATGATCCTCACTAGGATTTTGTTTCAGAAAGGCCATTACCTTGAGGATAGTAATCATTTGAGTGAAAAATATGAATACCCATGTCTTCACATAACTTCACCAAAAAATCAACTTTGAAAGCAACTGAATTATCAGTAACAAATCTTTTGGGGTAGCCAAATCTAGCAAAAATATGATCATTCAAGAATTTGATGATTACAGAATGAGTAGCATTCCTGGTGGGAATAGCCTCAATCCATTTTGTATAGTCAGTTTCTACCAATATCCATCTATGTTGGTCACTTGAAGATGGATGTATCTCTCCAATGAAGTCCAACCCCCATTGTTGGAAGGGTCCAATGACTACAATGGGTTTCAATGGGAGAGATTTCAGCTACTGTTTTCCAGTGAACCTTTGGCATTTGTCACGTGTCTTGACATAAGAGAAAACATCAGAAAATAAACATGGCCAATAGTAACCAACCCTCAAAATATTGTGGGATATAGTTTTTCAGTAGTGATGGCCACCATAATTACTGCTATGAAATTTATGCATAACCTGAACTGATTCCTCTTTGTCAAGGTACCTCAACAACATCCCATAGAGGTCTTTCCAATAGAGCATATTTTCGTTTATACAGAACTTGATTGCCTTTAGTTTTAGTGCTCTCACCTGTGTTTGATTCATCTCTTGAGGGGATGCAAGGTTCTGCAAAAAATATACTATACTGATGTACCATTCACAAGAAGATAAGTGTGTTGAAACTGGATAATCATGACTGTACCTTTCAACAAAAATATCAGAATGCGCATCCTCTGCATTTATGCTGATAAAATTAATACCCAACACCTCACAATTCTCTTCAGCAAGAAGCTTTGCCAAACCCTGACCCTGTATCAATTTAGTTGGCTTAATATCAATGTCAAACTCAATGAGTTTAGCAATACACTTGGCTCTTTTACCATCTATATCTGGTTGGATAAGTACATCTCTGACTGAACTAGATGGTACATAAGCTATAAATTTGGCATGAAAAATATAGATTCTAGAATCCTTAAGTGACTTGATCAAAGCATAAGCTTGTTTTTCAATAGGATCGTACTTTTCCTCAACATATCTCAATGTATTGCTAAATAATTCTACTATTTGTTCATGCCCTTGATCATTTCTTTGAAGTAACACTGCTGCAATGGTATCATTAGATGCAAATGAAAAGATATAGAAATATTTACAATAGTCTGGGTCGATTAAAGTAGGAGATGACATAAGAGATTTCTTGATATCTTCAAAATAATTCCTTGTTGCATCATTCCATTTAACTTCTGAATCTTTCCTTCGTATGCCAATGGTGTTTTTAAGTAATTCTGTAAAATTAGGAATAAATCTCCTAATGAAGTTAATCTTTCCAAGAAATGATTGGATATCTTTGTTAGATCTAGGAATTGATATTTTCTTAATAGATTCTACTCTTGTAGGGTCAATATTTACTCCTTCAGCAGTCACTATGTGCCCCATAATATTACCTTTTTTCAATGCAAAATAAGACTTCTTTGGATTGAGTGAAATCCCATACCTTCTGCACTTCAAGAATGTTTTCCTCAAATGATGCAAATGTTATTTATGATTGTGAGAAAACATTGTTAGATCATCCAAATATATCAAAACAAATTTATATTTCTCACCTACAAAGGCAATGTCCATAGCCCTTTGAAAGGTGGCCCCAACATTCATAAACCCAAAGGTCATCTTGGCATACATAAAAGTTCCCCAAGGAGTTGTGAAGGATATATTTTCTCTGTCATCTGGGTGTACTGAGATTTGGTTATAGCCTGAGAACCCATCAATAAAAGACATGACACTAGCTGCAGACACTCTTTGCAAGATCTGCTCCATCTTTGGCAAAGCGTAGTTATATTTCTTAGAGAACTTGTTCAAGTTCTTGAAGTCAACACACAACCTAATCTCCCCATTCTTCTTTCTAATAGGAACTAAATTAGCAACCCACTCAGAATATCTTAGTGGAATGATAATTTGAGCATTCAATAATTTTTTAATTTCCTTTTCCATTATGGGTAAAAGAAGAGGGCTGATAGATCTCATTTTTTTATTGAATGGAGTGGCTTATTTATTCAGAGGGATTTTATGTTCAATAACTTGAGTGTCATAGGTCTTTAAGTCATTGTAATCCCATGAAATGTTTTTTGAAAAATTCTTTCATCAGGCTACCATATTAAGCTCTTTGTTCTGCAGTTAACCGTGTGGACAAATTTATGTTTTTTGGGCACTTTTCATCTCCTAAGTTGTATTAAAAGAAAACATGGTCTTCCTCTTTCTTATTAGGCTTCAAAGGCACATCATTCTGGTCAAAAATATTCTCAAGTGGTACTAATCCTCTTGGGATTTGATTATTAGGAAGTTGAATAATATCATGGTGTCCAAATTTGTTTTTTAATTTAGGATTTTTTACCTTTTCAACATTTTAATTTTCATGATATATATGGAGGGCTGAAAACTCATCTATAACTTCCAAAAATATAACCAATTCTTCATCATCATCAAATACTTTCCAAAAAATTACATTTTCTGGAAAGGGGGGTCTATATTTCACTTGAATTTCATAGTTAAGCTTTGTTGGCAATGGTGGATTGAAGGTACTAGCTGAAACAATTAATGAATCATCAAGTTGATTCATGGCTCTAGGAATATATGAAATATTTAATGCTAGAAAAGAATCAATGATATTCCATACCTCATCTATGTATGCCTCAAGCCTGGCATGTTTGGCTTGAAAAGTGTTCTTGATTTGTTGGATTATCAGATCATCATCTCCATATACTTTCATCCCCTTAATATTCATGTCCTTAGCAACGTTTAAGCCCAAGACCAAGGCTTCATATTCTTCTATGTTATTTGTCACCTTGAAATCCAACTTGAATGAAAAATGAATTGTTTCTTTGGAGGGTGAAACAAAAACAACATTTGCTCCTGCAGAATCTTTTGAACAAACACCATCAAAGAACATACTCCATATAGGAGTGATTTCCATTTTTGAAGGTTGGAAAATAAGCTTTCTGAGATGCAAATATGATGACTAAGAATAATCAATATGAAGTATACAAGACCCCAAACCTTTGTCAACTAAATAGATGGGATGATTAGTAGTCTCCTTCTCATCACTGATAATATAGGCTAAATGTGCTTCCCTATACAATCTCCTTTGTTCCCCTCCAAAGACTAGGATAGTTGCATAAGAGAGGTCATTTTTCAAAGTGCCTCCTAGCCTTTTTATCCATACTCTAGATAAGAGCATACCAAATTTGGGTGGCAGATCAGCTACCACAATGTCCATTACCATGCTCCTCATGGGCAACTGGGATAAATAAATTGCTAGATCTTTAATCAAGCCAAGGCACTTAACCTTCCTAGATTCAAATGAAAATAAATCATGATAAGACTTGGTAATTTCTAAACCCAACTCATCCATGGCTTCTTTTTTCATGATGTTATGAGAAGCTCATGTGTCTAGAAGGAAATTATGCATAATTTTATCATGGGTGTTCAAGGAGACATAGAAAGGTGGAGAGGTTTCTTCATGGTCTTCAACCATTGGACTAAGGACAATAGTAGGATTACCATCTTGGAGGTTTACGACATCAACATCAATTGGCATGGGTTTAGGCTCAAGGGATTTGAGGATGGTTTGTTTGAAGGTATCATTCTTCATTAATTCCATGAGGGGTATGGGGATTTTAACCTTTTGAATTTCTGATTCAAAACTAAATGAGAAAGGAACTTTGTCAGGGTTTCTTACCTCTTGCACGAGAGATTTAAGATGTACTTGATTCTTTGTTTGAGCCTGATATTTGCTTGGTTGTTGTTTTACAGGGGAAACAACTTTCTTGGGAGGATATTTCTCATATTTCTTACTATTACTTTGTTTAGATATGATATTATACTTATTCTGATCATCAGCTTGACAAATAGATCCATCATTTGAGTCTTGATTATCCTGGTGACTAAAAGATTCTTCATAGGCAGACTATGTCAAAACATATGCATCACATGTATCTCCCAAACAATGGATCTCATCATCTTCTTTGGGATGATCTTCTTCCATTACTTTGTTATGAAAAGGGGCTTTAATATTCTGATCCTCATTATCATTTTTATTCCTTTGTAAAATCTGATGTTGCTCACTATTTCTTCTATAAGGATTTGGATTTCGAGGAATAAAATCATTAGTATCTCTACCTTTTAAAGGCTTCTTGTTCTCAATATTCATCCTGGACAATTCATAAGTCAAATATCCAATCATCTTAGCCATATTTTTAATATTAGGATCAACACTTGATGATGAGGCTTCTCCTTTTTGTTTCCTTCTATCTCCTCTACCTTTCAACTTCTCTGAAGCAAGGATGTTAGATTCCACTTCAAGTGTTGCATCATGCATCTCAACCAATGTAACATACAACCTTTCTCTTAATAGAAAACAAAATTCATCATCAAAATCATTAGCATATGTGATTTTTGCAGAGGTAGCAGTGGGCTTGATTTCAACTGGGATTTTGCTATACATCCGGTTAAATTTCTTGGTAAAGTCTAACATTGATTGACCACTTTCCCTTCTCAAGTTCCCAAACTCTGTAATGTAGTAAATAAAATCCTTCTTATCCCCCCATTGCTTTAATAAAGTATCATCAAAAAATTCAATACATGTTATGGATCCCGGGGTTAATTCTCTAAACAATCTCCCAGACTCTCCATCTAAGATCTTCACAAACACTCTCATCCATACATCCTCCTATGTGATATTTAATTTATCAACATAACTATAAAATAATTCAAGATTCTCTTCAGTTGTGACCTCTTCTGTCCCTGAAAATTTTGGCATATACTTTTGATAGTCTCCAGTAGGCATTGCATTTAGAGGATTTGGAAATACTAATGGGGCATATCTAGTAGCTATGGTTCTTTCCATATTAGTGATATTTTTAGGTGTTGTTTCCATGATAAAAGTATATGTAGATGTACTGGAAGTTTGGATCACTAGGGATTGAGATGAGGCTGATATAGAAGATGAAGATGAGGTAATGAGAGAAAAAGGTATTTCTAGACTTGCAATGGAAGAAGGGAAATAAGAAGCTCTGTAAAATTCAAACAATAACTTGGAAAGGTTTTCTTCTCCTTTTATAGACAATTCATGTAATACAAGCTCAACTAAAGGAAGATTTGTATGAATGTAGGTTGAATTTGGTTCATTTTCAGATTGAGAAGATTCTATAGAGGATAAGCAAATGTATTCTTCAACAAATGGTGAACTATCTTCTTGAGTAAGATCAGAAGATCCTTGAACTTATGAAACTAATTTTTCACTATCAATGTTTGAGCTTATAGTTTCAACCAATGCTGGTTTTATTAATTAATTTTCTGGAAAAGACACAGAGGGATTTCTAGAGATACATGCACTTCAAGATCCCTTTTTTAATTCTTTTCCTTCTTTGATTATCCTCTCAGGATCATATACTGGATCAGTTAGTGGTTGCTGAGGATTTTCTCGAGTATGTGCCTTCTTAGGAGCTACAACATACCAATGGAGTCACCAGATAGAATATTACAACCAAACTAATGCCCTGCTTTTGTCTATCATCAAAAGCTGGGACTATGTTGTCTCCCAAAGAAGATTGCTTCACACTCCTCTCCCCGATAATGGTGCCAATATGTTATCTCTCCATTATTCTCTTTAGGTTGTAGATCAAGAGATCTTGGTAACTTAATCAAAATGATCAATAATGTACTGAAAATTGGATCAAAGATGAATAACTCACACACTCACTCCTTCACTCAAAACAATTTGAACATGGAAACAACAAGGCTCTCAAAAGATATGATCATATGGTTTGAATAACTTAGGTGGATGGATAATGCTAACTATGTCAACAACACCACATATATTGAAAACACATGTGAAAGTTTGAATATAATAAACAAAATATTTGTGATCTTAGTTTACTAATGCAGACATAATATAGCAGTCATCAATCATTAAGTAAACTAGGAAATGAACATAACATTCAACTCACAAGTGAAAAATAAGAAATATGAATAGAGGTCTGAACAATATCAATGAAAGAAGCTTGTCATTCCAATACATATATCAAGGTTTTTACAACAAAAAGAGTGCATAAAAGTCTTCAATATTGAACCCTTTACAATGATGTCTCAATGGGATTAAATAGGTTTTAAAAATTCGACTAAGATCCTTAAAAGATGGATCTGAATGACACCTATCAGATCAAATCTAAACTGATGCAAAATGGTAGGATGAGATCCTATTTCTAAGGGATAGGTATCCCATATGAATTCCAACTATCTAGCTCCACTTGAGCTTCCTCGTGGTTGTAGGAGTCCTTCATTTCCTTTATCTAACACTTGGAGTAATGACTCATCCAATGAATACTGAAAATAAGGTCAACTTTGACCAAAACACTTACACACATAAGGTTGACAAGTTGGTAGCACACTGCATGGAGAAAACATAGTCCATCCTACAAACTCCCGTAGGTGCTAGTTTTTCCAAAAAAACTTCAAAATATCTTTAAGAAAATATATTTGAAAGTTGCAAGCCTGTCTCATCAGAACATATATTACTATAGTTTTCCATCTTTATTGATATTACTCAAACTTCATCTCAATAACCACATATCCATACATTCTTCTTCAAAGTAACTTTAATACCTTCATAAGACTTCATGATATCTTAATTTATCATAGGTCAACAACCATTAATCAAAACCTTGAAACAACCTATGAATCAATAACCTCACTTGGGAGAACTAGGAGAAGTAGTTTCTTTTAAGAAGATAGCCAAATTCTTCTTGCTAAGCATATTCTTGGCCAAATATAAGTCTTCATCTAGCTTTTTGTTGTCTGCTCTCATTCTGAGGTTATGTTTGTACACATTAAACAATTGATTCCTATGAATCATATTCTTTCTGATGTTCCTCTTAAGTTCATTATATTCCCCTGCTAGTTCATCTATTTGCCTTGAAAGTTGTATTCCAAGTGTGACATTCTCCTGATGTAGCTTTTGATTCTTCTCCTAAATTCTTTGATATGTCTGTCTGCATCCTTGAATAATTGAGCCCAATTATATTTAGGTACTTGATCTGTATCTAGAGCTGACTCTAGTGGAGATTCACTCAGTTGGACTATGGATTCAAGTGCTTCCTTTTCAAGAGAGGAAACTTGAAATCTTGATAACTTATATTTAGGATTTATAACATCAGTTATTGGATGGGAATCCTTTGCTAATACAAGATTTCTCCTAGATGACCTTCTGAGGGCTGGTGTATCAATTCTGGATTGGATACTTTGAGGATTATCTTCAATCTCCATTGGAGGAAGCTCCACATTAGGCTCTATTTGTTCTTCAAGAACCACCTCTTTGGCCTTTCCTTTTCTTTTGTTTCTTTTATATACTTTTACAGGTAAATGTTCTTGAGGAATTTGTTCTTGAGGGGACTACAGTGTTTCATATGCAGAGGGAATGGTGGGAGCATAAGGTTGTGCTACTTCAAGTGAGGGAGCAGAGGGGTCAAAAGGAGCAGAAGACTGTGGTATTTCAGATGATGGGACAGAGGGAGCAGTGGGAGGTGTTGCAGTCTTCTTTTTAGGAGTTTTGAGTTTTGAAGAAGAAGGAGGCAATTCAAGTTTGTAGTAAGATACAAACAGGAAAGTAGGCCAAGCCTTCCCCTCCTTCTTCAATTGTTCAATGACTATGAGCTTTATTAAGGCATGATGAAAAATAGTCTTTTGAATCTTATCGGGTTTTCTATGTGAAAATGAAATCATCCTTTGCAAACTCATGAAAAGGAAATAAGGTAAATCTATTTCATTCTTACCAGTGAAATGGAGAAGAAGCTTGAAATGGTATTGTAAGATCTGGCTATATCTTCCTTCGTAGGTAAAAAATATCTGAGTGATGAAGAGAAGCTTATCAGATCGCTCTATTAGCCACTTTCTTGGCACACCCTTTACCAAATTAGCTCCTCTATGCTCAGGCCTTAACATATCTTGACACCAATCCTCCTTTTCTAGTTTCCTTGCCTTGAACCATAGTTCCCCTGTCCTAGGTGTTATCACTCCAAGAAACCCTTTGTGGTTGCAGACCAAAGGTGCTTGGTAACTTAAGAAATAAATGTTTTTTGTATTTTGTAAAGATGGATCAATGGGATAACTCAATTCAACTATATCATTCAGACATCAAAGTGATAAACAAATAGACAGTGCTCTCCAAGATTGGTTAAACAATAAGATAGCTTTAAGTGGATGAAGAAAAGATTGCTCATAAACCAGTGCAAAGCAGGTCTTAATAAACAACTAAAGAGACTGATAATAATGTCATGAACCAAACAATAGGATAACAGCTATTCAAGGTTGGACAACAATATATCAGTGAAGAAGAAGTATGGAAAATTGCCACCAAAATGGAAAGAAACCTATGATCTGTATTAGCAAATGAAAAGTCTAAGTACAAAGAGCATTACTGTATCCAGAATCGAACCCTAGGTTCATGTTTTGTTCTGATATTTATAAGATTACAAAACAAACTTCTGATCCTAAAAACATGGATAAGATCTACTAAAAATAGAAAGTAAAAACTGTTTGCAAGATACAAGGAATATTTCCTCAAAAAGGGGTAGATCTCTAATTTTCTCCTTTTGACTGTTGATGATGTGTAGACAGCCTTCCAAGGCTAAAATACTCTTCTTCTACTGAAGCCAAGTCGATTTGGCTGAGGTGGCAGAATACCCTATTTTTCAGTTCAAATGAAATTACCCATATACCTTTGAAATCGTTCTTTTCTTCATCATATACCAAAAATGGATGCTGGAGTGAGTGAGATAATTCATAAGACATGTATTGGAAAAGGTTCCAAATCATTTCGTATCCAAAATCTTCGACCTGTGCAAAAACTTATGCAAAATCTGGGTTGACAGGCTTTCGATGGTTGACTGGAGCAGTTCCTGGGTAAAACATCCACCGAAAGCGCCTGTTTCGGTGGTTAATGAGCTCAGTATGGCTCGCCTAAACCACCGAATGTTGCACTTTGAAAATCCTTCAAAATTGCAAAAATGACCGTTCTGAAAC
>SNQJ01S0000804.1:566777-593346 GCA_010110895.2 Picea sitchensis | reverse complement strand
GCGCAGGAGTTTGGGACCTTTCGGTTGAAACTCACGAACGAACATCACCTCCCACGATGTGCGCTTTCGGCAGTTTGAACTTCTCATCATTGCAGCGAAATTTGACACCTGGCTCGTGCGAAAGCACGAGCCTTCTTTTTGCCCATTCAAACATTTTCGGTGGTTGCTTGATTTTGAAATCGACCACTTATCTGACAAAACTGAACGCTTTCGGTGGTTAATGAGCACGCTGGGGGCTCGCCCAAACCACCGAAAGCTGTTGTTTTTCCAATCTCTTGACAGAATCAAAACCAAAAATTTTCTTGAACTATAAAAACACAAAAGTAGCTTAAGCATGCGACCAATAGCCAGGATATCCTCTACAAAGTTCAACCGAAAGAACGGTTTTACTTTGGGAGTTAACACTAGGGATCTCAATCACCTCTACAATCAAATCCACTGTCAAATGGATTTCCAAGGGTCCAACTTATGTCTTGCCATTTTTGTAATTATGCACAAAGTCCCTTGAAACCTCCAGGTGATATCCTTCAAGTTTATGACAGAACCTCCAGCATCCCATGAGTTTGAAAGAGTCCACATGGTTAGGATTATGTTCGATCAAAGTTGTATTGGTGGGATAAAATATAACCACCGATCGTGACCTCTTCCTGGGGATAGGATCTTTCCTTGGAGCCATCGTATGTATGAGCACCTGCTATAAACACTTCTGCACATAGAGAATTAGAAGCAAAATCTAAAACAAACAACTGTTCTTGCAAACCTTAGTAACTTTCCCTTTGATGGCAAGTTGCAGCTGTAGAAAGGGCCTCAACACTTTGATGATGATCTCAGAACTTAAAAAAAATCTTCTTCATATATTATTTTACCTCTAAAGCATACAAAATTCAAAACAGATTCCCCCCCCCCGAGTTGGTAGCGCCCCATGTGTAAAAAATATGAGTTGCACTGACAAAGACTGCTAAGTTGGTAGCACTTTAAGTACAAAGGTACCCAGGTGTGCTACGAACTCGTCATCATGGAGGGATATGATAGAAGGAGGGTCGAATCTTGACTTGAAATCAGAATGATGGATTGTTAAGGAATAAAACCAACTCTTATGATCCCTAACTCACTTTTAGAAAACAAATGACTTGTCTTTTGACCATATAAACCTAGGACATTGACCTTGATGACCACTTAGTCATCTATCAACCTCATTTGACATGACTCAGACTTGATGACTGGACTGAATGAAGGATACATTATTTTGAATGAGTAATGAAAACAAAGACTCAAAATCTACCTAAGGCTTAAATAAAAATGAATTTTTATTGGGAAATAACATGCCTAACCATATGACCAGGAGCCAAATAGTAAGGGGGCCAGCGCGCCAGGTATTAGCACAAGGTCACATGGAGGCACTCCATAGGACTAGGAGCTTGCGATAAAATGGGTTTCTCCTTATATATTTGCAAATAGTGGGTTTTATACTATATAATATGATTGTTTAGTGATTTTCTCAGCAGTTTTGAGAGATTTGGGCCAATATCAGGGGATATTGGGCCCTTTTTTAGGCTAGATATTGGGGAGAAGTTGGGATTTTGTTTCCATCTAAACCAGAGGCTATTGAAGACATGAAAGGAGGTTCAGAATAGGAAAATGATGAATATTTTCCAAGCCAAATCCATTTTTATGTAGGGAATCCATTGAGGAGAGCACCTTTGTGGGCCATTTTTGGGAGATTCGTTCATCCATTTTCAGTGTCATTAGTTTTGTTGGGTTCTTGATATCTGTTAGAAAAAGACCAGATCAATTTGTAAAATTTTTGGCACTGCTATGATTTACTTTTAAATGTTTGAACATAAATAAGAAATCCTCACCCACTGAGACAAAGGCCCAGAGACATAGGTGAGATTGACGAACTCTGTTATCACTTTGGTGTTTATGGTTTGCTTCTCTTTTACACTTATTTCTAGATCTGTACATTACTTAATGGCTTCTATGATTCTTCATTAATTCTTCCTCTTTCTTTAGTTTCCTAAATGGTAATTTAACTCATGCAAAATAACTCAACCATTGTCATTTAAAATATCTTTTCGGATCACTTATGAAAGATGAATAATTCGTGTGGACTAACAGTTGTCAATATGATTTTGAAAATTTAAAAAATTCGGTGTCTACAACTCTTATCTTACACGGACCAAACTGGACACTTCCCTTTCACATCTGCTCAAACACCTTTGACACTGTTATTGGAGTCGTACCAAGACAAGAATCCTTACTCCATCTATTACGCTAGCAAAAACTTATCACCAACATAACTAAATTACATGGTAACCGAAAAAGACTTCATTGTTGTTGTATTTGAAATTAATAAATGTTGGCACTACATAATTGGTTATCCATTCTTGATACACACAGATCACTCGGTTATCAGGTATTTAGATACTAAACCCATTACAAGTGCACGAGTTATCATATGGTTTTTATTAATGCAATAATTTGATATTTTCATTATTGATAAACTTGGGAAGAAATTGTGGTAGCAGATTTATTATCTATACGTATTGAAAATACTGACAGATCTCGTGTAGAAGACAAATTTTCGGACAAACATTTGTTTGCAGTGTCTATCCATACACCATGGTACGCAAAAATTGTCAATTACCTTGTTGTGGGGAAGTTGCCACACCACATATCCCCAAGGGAAAGATGAAAGATCATCCAACAATGTGCCAAATTCTTGTGGATAGATGGATACCTCTTTTACACAAGAGTAGATCAGATGATCTGAAGGTGTGTAAGGGAGGATGAGATCCAGGACATTCTCAAAGCCTTCCATGATGGGCCCTATGGAGGGAATTTCACAGACAAAAGGACATGCCAAAAAGCATTGTGCATGGGCTATTATTGGCCCACTATATTCCAGGATGAAAATAAACATGTAAAGGGATGTGATAACTTCCAGTGAATGGGCTAATCCATTCAGTCCGATGATATTTCATTACAAACAAAAATGGTAAAAGAACCCTTCGAGAAGTGGTATCCCAATTTCGGGGGCCTAATCAACCCTTCATCACATTAAAAATCCTATATCCTGATATGAACAGATTATGTGACCAAGTGGGTAGAGGCAAGGGCCCTCCCAAGAGCCACAAAGAAGGTTGTTATGGACTTCCCATTTGAATAAATATTTTTCCAGTATGGGATTCCAAGAGACATAATCACTGACGAGGGAGCACATTTCACAGGAAAAAATATTGAGGCACTTCTTAAGAAATATGGGATTCGACATCGAGTCACTTCTCCTGATCACCTACAAGGACATGGGTAGGTCGAGAGAACCAATAAAGTGATGGAAAACATTCTTACGAAGATAGTGGACAGTCATTTCAAAGATTGGGTTGATCGATTACTAGAAGATATATGGGCTTATAGAAATACTTGGAAAAATACAACAGTTTTCTCTCCATTTGATCAGGTGTATGGTAGGTGTCTAATATTTTCGATTGAATTTCAAGTCAACACACTAAAAAATATTGTACATATTGGTTTAGATTTAATAGAAACAGAAAAGCATCGATTAAAACAATTCAATGAGCTTGATGAAATCTGTTTGGTTGCATCGAAACATAATGATATTGTGTAGCAACAATGTGAAAAGTAGCACGACAAGCTCATCAAAAAGAAGTTGTTTGAGCCAGGAGATTGGGCACTTATGTATGACTCTGGGTTTAAATATTTTAGGGGAAAACTTTTCACTAGATGGTTGGGCCCTTATGAGGTAGATATATTTTTCGACAACAAAACTGTTAAACTGATAACTATAGATGGAGAATGCACCCCTCTGCTTTACAATGGACATGGTCTGCGGTTATATAATCATCTGACCTTGAGGGACTCTTTCATCAAGTAGGTTTATTCCAGCCTACACGTAGAAATGTTGCACGAGGAAGGAAAATCCTCCACACCTTCACCTCCATGACCATAAATGAAAAAAATATATATTAAAAAATTAAAATTAAAATTAAAATTAAAAATCTATAACTGTGAAAACCCCCTAAAGGAGAAATTGGACATATGTTAGATGAAAACCAACTTTTTAGCAGATGGCACTTGAATAATAATAATAATAATAATTTTTGATAAGGTTTTGTCAGTCATTTTGTTTGTCTCAAAATAAAATATTTATGTTAAATTATAAATTATGGGACAGTATGACCTTTTTCTCTCTATAGGAATGATGTTGCAACTTATACAGGTATTTTTTACTTGTCTAATAACAACACGATCAACTGCTGAAATTTGTAACAATGCAATCAACTGTTGAAACTTGTTTAAGTTGCAGCTTGAGATGACATTGAAACTTTCCCAAATAGTAGAGTGATGTATCAGCACAACATTGCTTCTTTCAAATCCTTAGTTCCATCACGAGTAAAGGTCTGATAATTCCAAGTTGAAAGAACTATTCCAACATTTTCCACACTGTTGCAAGTTGTCAATTGTTGTCATACATCACCCATCCACCAAACGTTCCGCCAAGATCACCGCCAATTTGGGAGATGCCACAAGTACTATTCACCAGCACATAATCATCATAATTCACCGCCACCTGGACTATTGACATAATTGCACCACCATCAATCAAGTCATGTTCATCACTATCGCATGTACCACAATTGTAACACACCCGACCCCTAGGTTCTCTTTTAAGGGGTGGGGTATCAAAATTTGGTTTCCCTTAACTCTCTAAAGATTCCCATTTCCCCAAAGTGTAGGTTCTTCCAAACCTGTGGGCTCTTTCCTAGACCCTTTAAAGGATTTGAACAACAGCTGCTAGCTTTCCATGCTAGGCCCCTTCCTATATATGACCTTGGGATGTGCCCAGGTGCCAACTCAGACGGTGCCTCGAAGCTTTGGGCTCTAGGTGTTCTTGACACACTTGACTCCAAATCCACCTATCTCCAAACTTGCGAACACCCATGGAACAGATCTACGGTCCACACTTATTTCACAACCGACGATTGAGATTTACTTTGAGACTTCAGCATTCAGGATTTTTGACGCTCCAAACACCTCTTTCCTCTGAACTACTCTGTACCTAGAGTTATAGATCGAGTGCTATGTGTTTTCCTCAATCAACGGTCAATATCCGTCCTTTTCCCTGGTTCGGGCATCTTGCAGCGAATGCTCCTCCACGTTATTTCTTCTGGAGTACCAATCCTCCAAAGTAATGGATCTCATGCCACACGTATTATTCTAATGGATGGTTATGATGAACTATGGTGCTCCAGCCTTCAAGAGTTCTTGTGCCTTTATTCTTTAATTCCTCTGGAAGGACTTTCACCCGGAGTAAATCTCCAGCCCCCACGTGTTCCGAAAATGAACGACTAGGATGATTCCTTACCTTTGGATCTTCAGACAACTTTTGGTCAATGCTCCACTTCCTTTCCTCCAGAGTTCACACTTCCACACTCCACGATCTGCTGACATGTGTCCCTCTCAGATCGACGATTGTGATTTACTTCGGTAGTTCGGGCTTTCGGAATTCTCAACTCGCATGACCCCACTTTCCTCCGAAGTGGATATCTTCTGAAATGGAAGATATGCTGACACTTTTCCTTAATTGACAGATGGATCAGATGAACTCCAGCTCTCCAACCTTCAATATTTCTTGTTCAACACACTCCTCTTTTCTCCTAGAGTTGGTCAACATCGGGCTGACTATATCGTAGATCTGATGGTTGGGGTAGTTCTCGGGCCTCCGTAGATCTATGAGCGAGATTAAATTTAGGACTTCAGGGGAATTCACATCCTGTACGGTGAATATGCTCAATTCATAAGACCCGCGAAGTCTGAAGGGTTCTAAGGGTTAACACTCGCATTCCTTCTCCAGATCCAACGATCATGAAGAACTTTGGCTTCTCCCAAACTAATCTCATCCATTCGTCTTCCAAACAAAAGTATCTCTCCTTTCGAGACTTAAATATCTCTATCCTACCTGAGCTTTGTTAGCTCCTTAAGTACTTAGGTATTTTTTTACTAATTCTCCTTAACTTAACACTTAGAGAAATCCTCTGCGCACCCCTTGCACTCATTTATCAACTCTAGAATTAAAGGGGGTTATCGATCTCTCCCCGCCTTGTAGAGACTCTGCGCATACATGCACTACCTCTCTTGAGCTTAACTGACTCCTTCCTTCAAAACCACTGGGAGTGTCGACATGCACATGTGAGGTTATGCCCAAAGTCAACAAATTCACGGTTCATTCATTTTAGCTTGAGCCACCATAGGGCTTAGGAATTTACGTGTAAAGTCCAGAGAATTCCTTATTTTCCTAGATACACAATTAGGAATATTGAAGGGATACAATATAATCATTAAACAAACATGCCCATCCCTGCAACATTCATAGTATATCTAACTTTAATTCACAGTTACCACTTAAATACACAGGATATGAGAACACTTATCTATTACAGGTTGTAGCCAACTAATTGATTGTGGGTTTTCGTCCTTCCACTCAACCATAGTCTCAGAGGCATTCATTCTTATCTCTTTGGCCACCCCCATGCCAATCCATGATATCACCAGGGAATTTATGCCAATTCTCGATGATCCTTTCTCCTTCACATATTCCATGAGGTTTATCATGTGCTTCCTCAGCATTAAGCTCACGACCTTCTGCTCAGGTCTCGTTTTTTGCAAACTCTCTGATATGTTTCTTTCTGTCACAACCTCTATGAGGTTTATCAAATTCTTCCTCAGCATCAAGCTCGTGGCCTTCATCCCATTTTCCACTGGAATGTTCCTCGCATTCTCCAATATTCTCCTTATATTCTCTTGCATGCCTTGCACACACATCCCTCCTATCATGTTCCCTCCTGTCAGAAGGAAACCCAGGTCTTTTTGGGTCTTTCGAACCCTGTGGTACTTCAGGCTGACCTTTTATGTCTAGACCATGATTTCATTCGTGGGGGTGGTTAAGGGTTCAACCACCAGTCCTTTTATTATTAATTGTTCTCTTATCGTTTTCACATTCGTTCCTCTAGTGATATCATGGCTAGTACTTTCAAGGCTTCATCCCCACAGTCAGTTATTGGCAATTAAACAATAATACATTTTCATTGTTCCCATGCCACAACATGGTAATCCTAATTAATGATTAATTACAAGTTGGAGGAAACAGGGGTGTTACAATCCCCTCCCCCTTAAAAGTAACATTGTCCTCGGTGTTCTTTCTAAGCAACACCTGTCGTGCCTTTCCCATTCAACCACTTCAGAGGTCTTGACCTTCTTTATTTTTTAGGTCGTTTTTCAGACTCTTAGTCTTTGTCACCTTCATTCAATATTTCTTGGACAACAAGCACATTAATCATAGTCTCATGTGAAAACATTTTACTGTTGCATAAAATTTCTAGGAAAAATTTCATAATCTAGCACGATACTTATCTACGCAGTTTGTGGATTTGTATCCATGTGTTTTTCTTGTTATCCAGGCTCATTGTTTTTCCTTTACATACCCATTGTGTGCATGATCCCAATAAATAGTTTATAAGAACTATCAGAGTCACCTCTTCCTTGCGATCACTCACCCTCCAGGCCCAGGCTTAGGCATCCCCTTATCTGTTATACAGTTCTTCGGGCGATCCATATTTCCTTGCCAAGGTTTTCTCGCTCAGGAAGAATCCTAGATACTTTATCGAGCCTTACAATCAAGGTGTCTATCCGAATTGTGTTACCTCAACACAACATATTCCAGGCGATCATGGCTTACCACGAGGTTCTCATGGCTCAACAGTGGCCTTCTTCATTCTTTTCAGCTGGATAACCTTCATCTGTCCTTTCTGGAAAGATCTTTTATTCTCACATGTATCACAGGCATACAAAATTCATCAGACATCATCACAATTCTAAATTTCATAATTTTATTGCAATTCTGTAACCCACAAATTTTCCAATTTCTTCAATTATTTTCATATTTGTTCTGCACGGAACTAGATTCTCAAGCATGGGACTTTCCTCCCCATAGCATTTTATATCAGCAGGCAATTGGTCTTCTTTATGGGATTACAACATTGCCATATCCAAGACTTTTTTTTTCCTGCAAGTCATTATTTACACAGCCAAACAAACTGTTAGTTTCTCATGTGTGTGTGTGTATATATATATATATATATATACACACACACACACACATTCTCACCATATTTAAAATGTCATCACAACCTTTCTTAACTTGTACATTATAAAAGTTTCACCACATTTATATAAATATGGAGACAAAATCATCCCTTACCTATGCATTATTTCAATCTACCAAAATTTTCAAATGTAATTCAGATATCAATTGACTTTAATGAATGTGCCAACATTCATGGCCACATTCATACCCAATGCACCCTTGCATTGATTTCAAATTTTCCACACTTTATGACCAACACTCTTCCATGGTGTGTTCATGCTTAGCCAATATCTTCACCACATCGCTTATTCATTCTTGTTCATTATTGCAGCCAAAATGTGCTTCCTGCTACAGGTTGGTTATGATCCAAAGTCGTCACATATGAAACTATAAGTCTCTCTTGAGTGCACACTATAATTCTTTCCTCATTAGTAACCAAGGTGCCCACACTCATGGTCACCTAATTTTTCTTTCCTTTGACATCCATACAATGTAAGTAAAATTTTTGTAAGGTCCTCCTTCCTCAATGGAAGGTTCATTGTCTTCCTTTCATGAAAACATGCATTTCCTCAAAGAAATTACATGCAATGTTCTCGCTATGAGCACATTTATTCCCATAGAACCTGTTGATTAATTGGGTTGGTTTTCATTGATGTCAGCCCTTGAAGAAATTTCGGTAGAGAATTTCCGTAGCATAAAGGTTTGGGTAATGGACCCAAGTTTGTTTGATGTATACTAGTATGATTTTTGATGTATTTGTAGGTAAGACTATTCTATATGGATAGTACATTTCATGCCATTTCTTCTGGTATGTGGAACGTCACATAACTCCTCACGGTTTGAGATTTATGGCCTTACGAAGTTGGACGACCTTCATATGTTGGCTTGAAGCCCCAAAAGGTCAAAGAAGTCAAAGTGCTTGCAAAGAAGAAATTATTTAAATAATAAAGTTAAGTGACAAAGTCGAAGAGGATTATTTAAAAAATAAATTGAAGTGTCAAATTCAAAGAGGATTATTTAAATAATAATGTGAAGTGACAAAGTCAAAGAAGATTATTTAAATAATAAAGTGAAGTGACAAAGTCAAAGAGGATTATTTAAATAATAAAGTGAAGTGACAAAGTCAAGGAGGATTTTTTAACTAATAAAGTAAATGGAGAAATTTCTAATTATGGAAAGTGGTTATAAGAAGGTTAACCCTAAAATGAGGAAAAATGGGTTAAGTAGTCAAGTGGATATTGGATATATGGACAAGTAGAAAATTGGGCAAAGTTGGACATAGGTGACTATGTGGACAAAGTGGTCTAGAAGATGCTTCTAAGAAAGCTACATGAAAGTATAAATAAGAGGAAAGGCTCTCTCATTTCAATCACACTTGAGAATATTATATATATATATAGGTGAATGAGGTAACCAAAGGATATCTAAGCCTAATTTCAGAGGGAAGGTGAAGTAAAGAAGGCCAAAATTCAAAGGAGGATAAATTCTTTTGATGATGTTTTCTAAGATATGTTATTTATAGGTCATCTCACCATTTTCACAATGGAATTTTTTCTAGAATGATTCATACCATGAAATTGGGAGGCCATTGAGGAAACATATCTAGGTAGTTATGGTAATAATTTCAACTTTTGGGTCGTTTTATTTTTGGAGTTACATTCCGTGGAAAATAGGGTTTGTGGCTAGTCCTGAAACTAGTCTAAAACAGGTGTTTCGGGTAAAAACGTCATAACTTATTCATAATAGATCCAAATTTTGTAAGACAAAATGTGTTGGTTAGAGTACATTATGTAGTATTCTGTGTACAATTTTCATATCCATACAAAAAATATTCCTTGCGGGGCACGCTCTACAAGTTCGCTCTCTAGAATAATCCATAATTCAACAAGGTATGTCATTTTTGCTATAAATCCTTTTCTGAGAGGTTCCAAGTAGTGACACCTGGAGGAATTGCATAAAACACACTGAAGAACATTGTGTACTATTTTTAGATCTTTATTCATTACAGGTACATAGTTATGATAATTTCAAGTTAGGGTTCTTGACTAATCCAAAACTAGTCATGTGAGACTAAACTAAAGTTTGATGAAAATGCTAGTCTCTTGTTTTTAAAGTTAAGGAAGGTTTGAAGGTATGTTAAAGTTCATAGGCTTTAATACCTGGAAAAAAATAAACTCCATGTACTCCCCCATAGGGGCAGAAAATAGGTGACAAAACTTACTGGGTTGGTAACAAAAAGCATTTTCTGTCTTACAACTGCTCACATCTGGCTAAATTTATGTGACAAGCACAAGTGAGTGAATGGTTGATGCAGGATTTTGATCCACTTCTCCTTTTTATACTCCGATAACATATGTTATCTGAGGGCAAGAAATATTTTCATGTATATTAATGAATGGATGCTTCTCCTTAACATGTTGCTCGGTGTCTTCTGCGGGCCTAGGATGGCTGATTTCCACACAATGCTCTTCCTTCATGTATAAAGGAAAAGGCTCTATAGTATGTTCTGGGAAAGCCTTCATATACACATTGGAATTAGATCCATAGTTTTCATACACATTCTAGCTTCTCCCCAAGTCAAAAGAATGTGAAGTAGGGATCTGCTCTTCTTCATCTGAATACTCATAAAAAACGGTTGAGCACAAAATTTCTTTATTTTGCAAAGAAAAATGAGAAATATCGTGATTATTCTCTTCAACCCCAGGTGAAAATAAATCAAGGGAAACCTCTTGAAGGAAGAGATAAGAATCCTCCTCCACAACCATTTCTTATTTAAAATCTGAGACAACAGGTGCACCAGGGGCAGAGTATAATGCATCTATGGTTATGCAATCATCAGATTCACAATCACCATAAACGAGAATCATGGAAAATCTCTTCCCTTCATCATATTCACTGGGATATCCATCAAGATATGGTTGTTCTCGGTCAATATTTTAAATCACTTCTTCATCATAAGAAGGACTGTCCAAAACATCTGTCTCATGAACAAAAATATCCTCTGCGCTTTCTTCAGATTTCAACCTCTCTATTTCGACAGAAAGTGATTTGACCAGCTCTGTCAACTCCTCTGAGGTATATCCTTCATTCTCAAAACCTACATAGGAATCATATATATCCTGAACATAGTCTTTATATTCCTCACAACAACTATGACAAATTAACTCAGAGGGATAAAACTTTTGACAGTGCCTATTGAAAATTGCATGAAACTGCTCCGGGGAGGAGATGCTAGCAGGGGTTAAGGAGTGATACCACTCACGAGAATCTCCTGCTAACAATAGCATGAACATATTCAATAATACATCTTCATGATGTATTTCCCATTGATGCATGAGTTCATGAAACTCACGGAGGTTCTCGACAGGGTTGCCATCTCTATGTTCTCTAAATATGGGCAAAAACTCACCACATTCATCCATAGTAGGAACAACATTTGGAAAACCAATAACAAAGGAGAAATTGAAAGGAGCATACCTCCGAGCCAAGATTATTTCCATTTCAAATCAGTGGAGTCTCCATTTGATTCTTTAATCATGGAGTTTCTAGGTGAATGATATGCAGTCTGAATGTGTCTGGTCTTTGTTCACCATCAAAAACCATATCTGATTGTTGTCGTTCTCCTAGGGAACTTTATCAAGCTGAGAAAGCAGCTAAAAGCCTTCTCGAGAAAGATTCTATGGGTCATTTTCAGGTGTTTCTAGAGGCAACTTTGGAGTAGACCTCATGTGTCTGCCTCTGGAAGCCACAACTAAAACAATGGATGGTTTCGAAATAGTGGAGTCGCCAGGTGCAATTTGAAATCTTCAATGGTTTTGATATCTGATGCACCTTTAGAATGAGAAGATCTTTGTTGTTCTATCCCACGAAAATGTATTTAATTCGTTCCCCGAAAATGACACCAGAAATGTTAGCACTAGAAGTCACCTTCAGATTGCATAGAAGGTAAGCCCAGTACCCATCAGTTTATGTGAGTGTAATTGAGTTTTGAGAGGTCAAATGGAGAAGACTCAATGATAATAACATTCTACTAAAAAATATGGACTAGCATGCGCAAACAATTGAGGTCTGAAATCAACTTCAGTTAGTAAATTGTTGTAAGGGTGAATAGAGGGAAGAATTTGGTGAGGAGAGTGTAGAGGTCTGTCATGGACATCAGGTCTTGTAGTAGCCTAAGGAGGAAAAAATTAAACACAATATCCTCTTGAATTCAAATCTCAAAGAAACTAAAAGAAATTATAACAACACTATAATCAAACATTCATCATAATACAGTTACAACAATTCATGTGAATCAGTCATTCATGAACTCTCTCAGTATCAGAGGAAAATAAGATGGGGTAAGAAAGCTAACTTAGATTAATCAAGAAGTCTCAAATCAAGTACATTAGCAGAGAACCAGTGTTCTTCATAAAAATATTACAATAGCAGGGAGCCTAGCACAACCATTCGACCTTTAACAAAATACTAAAACTGCCTATATATACTCAGAAATGTTGCAACCACAAGGAGTGTGATCATACCACTACATTTAAAGATTTCAGTTGGTGTCTACTCTGTTAGAATGTGCAAGCCTTCTCATGTCACACGCGAACTCACCTCATTTATGTGTTTTGCAGGAAAATTCATCCAGAAGGAAACTTTGGATTACCAATCTACACTCACGGTCGTCCTCAGCCTGCTTTCCATTTATGGGGTGAGAAGAGGTCTCAACCACCACCCCCATTTCCATTAACTACCTTTATCGAGATCAAGACAAGGCCTGACACCCATGAATGTTCCAAGTGGTGCCCATGACTTCTTCGAGTCAATCCCGGTGCCTCAAGGCCACACAGATCTTATTTTGTGACCAATACGTGTGCTTTCGTCCTTTGGCGCAACTCCTCTCCATTGATCCCTCCTTCATACGACCTTGGGCCATGACCTGGTGCTTACCCAAAAGGAACTTCGGGATTTCATGTTTCAGGTTCTTTGATGTGAGCCACTACCGACTCTCCTGATTCCCAAACTCCTGAACTGGAGCCTAGCCAGCGTTAGCTCCCTTCCTATGGGCCCCCCGATGTGACCTTCGCTATGAACTGGGGCCCAACTTCTAAATGTTTTGGGACTTCATGTTTTGCGAGGTCGGAAGTTATCTTAGATTCCCTCTCCCAATTCTCGATTCTCCAAACTTTTCCAGCGTTAGATCAATGACCCATGACCCTCTACGATCGGACGGTCCAGATCTTCCCTTTGCGATCTTTGGCGAACAATTTTAACAACATTTCGAGCTCCTGATTCCTGCTCTTCTTTTCCATTGTCCATCTCTCCTAATGAGATATGTGGTCCATATTAAAACCGTTCTTGACCTTTGATCTTGGTCTTTAACCCTGGTGCTAAACTTCGAGCAAATTTTGGATTTCGAACACCCGCGAACCACCGATATGAACTCCTCCTGGGATCTCTGCCATTGGAAGGTGAACTCGTCTGTTTTCTTGATTCGAGTTAAGAATGAGTTGCTTTGAGTGTTGTGCTTTGTGCTCATGGCTGCAGCCTGTGGGCCTTGACAACTTTATGTGATAACACATGGTTAAGGTTATTGGTACAGGTTGTTTGGTGCATGTTTATTGGTACAAGTTTACAATAGTATATCTCACAGTGATAGTGTGACAGTGGTTCCATCATTCTACTTATGTCAGGGTGGTTGGAAGGGGCAAATAAAGGTGGTTGTAGCCACCTTCCCATTGTATCCGGAGAACATAAGGGGTTGTAACCTCCTTCTGGTAGTAGCCAAAGAATTGGGGAGTTGGAGCTTCCCTCATGTTGTAGCCTGAGAAACTAGGGGGTTGGAGCCTCCTTCCAGTTACAGCTGGAAAACAAAGGAATTTGGTGCTTCCAATGAATGTAATTCTTCATGACATATAAGAAAAAGAATTATGTGGTTTTCTCCTGCTTTGGGTTTCCACGTAAAACCATTGGTGTACTGTGTATGTGTATGTGTATGATTGTTCATTTGTTCATTGTTTATTTACTTTGGAAATATTTGATGATAATTCTACATTGATATAACACTTGCATTATATGGTTAAAAAGGATTAGATTTCTTTATTACTGATTCACCCCCCCTCTCAATAATCCAACAATTGGTGTCAGAGAAGATTCCTTCAGAAATCAATTTAACCACTGAAAGGTAGATCATGGAGAGAAACAACATGTGTAAAATGGAATACCATAGTTTTATGGACAAAAGTATGCATTTTGGAGCATAAGGATGAAGACATATATATAGGCACATGGATTTGAAATTTGGAAATCAATTGTAGATGGATACACAACACGAGCAGTTCCGCCGAAAAATGACAAATCAATGAAACTCGGTCAGAATAATTCCAAAGACACAAATGCACTTTTGAATGGTCTTGGAGAATCAGTATTCACCAAATTTGCACATTGTCAATTCACTAAAGAGATTTGGGACAAACTTCGAAATATTTATGAAGGAGATTCAAACGTCAAAGAAGCAAAGCTTCAAATTTACAAAGGTCAGCTTGAACAACTAAAGATGAAGGAAGATGATAATATTGCAGCTTACTTTTTATGAGTCGATGAAACAGTAAATGCAATCTTGGGATTGGGAGAAGAAATCAAAGAATTTGTAATTCTTCAAAAGGTACTAAGATATCTTCCTATGAGATTTGACCATAAGATATCATCACTATAAGAAAGAGCAGATATAAACAAAATAGGCATGGATGAACTACATGGAATCTTCACAGCATATGAAATGAGAACTGAACAAGAAAATCTAGATATAAAAGAATAAGCCATCAAATCATCCAAAAGGTCAAAGCAAAAGGGAAAGAAAAAATAAAAAGAACATAGCAACAGCAGTGACGTCTTGGAATATGATGAAGAAGCGACCAACTTTGTTAGAAGATTGAACAAGGGAACCAACGACAAGTATAGAGGTAATTTTCCTTTGATTTGTTTTAATTGTGATGGTATTGGTCATTTTGCTAACAAATTTCCTCATAAGAAAAAGAGAAATGATGAAGGTTACTCAAATAGAAAAAAAACATATAAAGGCAAAAGAACGACAAAGAAAGTTTTCAAGAAAAGATTATGCACCAAAGAAGACATATCATCATCAGATGAAGATGAAGTCAGTGACAGTGAGACATAAAGAGTTCTATTCATGGCAGTAAAAGACTCTGATAAATAATACTCTGAAAACGAATATGAAGAGGTCGAAGAAGAATATGAAGAGGAAGAAGTTGACTACTGAGAAGAATTTTTGTGTGCCATAGAATTTATCAGAAGAGAAAAGACTAAAAACATGAAACTACAAGCGAAACTAGACAAGAAAGAAGACACTCAGGAACTAGAACAAATGATCACAAATTTGAAGGTTCAAATTGAAGAAGCACTCAAAGAACATCTAGAAGGAAGAGACTGGATCATTAGAATTTTGGAAGCAGAAATTGTTACATTAAGAAAGGATATTCAAAAGAAAAATATGTAGAACAGATCAAAAGTTTTGAATGACATTATCAGCAGTCAAAAACCTCATCATGACAAGTCCAGACTTGGATACAATTAGACAGAAAAGGAATCAATATCCAACACAACATAATAAGAAACATATCCAAAAATCTATGCAGAAACAATCAAAGGGGATAGGAAGGTCTGTTGGTGCAAGTTTGATCAGATCAGGGTCCTTCTCAGGTTACCAACAAAAGGTACCATGTATTCTAGAGCACTGGCATTTTCATCTCCCTCGAAGAGAAGTCTCACCCGAAGCGCTATTGAGACAGATAGATAGGGAAGGGTAGGGAAAAGACTTAAGAGGATCCATAGAGCCTTCAGGAATCATTCCTAATCTTTCACAAGAGACATAAACAAATATGAAACATATATGTGCAAGAATTGAACCTAATTACATTAAGAACACACACCTAAACATAGAACCATCGAGTAGAACTTATAACCCAGAAAGAAGAACTGTAATGCATAAGGAAAACACACAGAGACACATCATATTTGAAGATTTAGGTCCTTAATCATATTATCTTCAGAATCTTTCTGTGATTACAAACTCATAATTACACAATAGTGTGTTGTACAGACTCTTGACTCTGGACTCATGTCGCAGAGCTCCAATTCTCAAACTGACAGATCGATTTCATTATAGAATCAGGACTTGACTCAACTCCCAACAATCAACTTGGAACCAACTTGTAATCAACTGACCAACCATACAAACAATGGAAACAACCCTTTTACACTTATGTTCAACCCTATATATCGCTTAGTTGTGTCTTCTATTTCGTCTTGTGCACTTCCTTGTTCTGTTGCAACCGTTTGTTGCTTAGCTGGCATTGCATTGTCTTTCACAACTCCTTTTTGTTTCTCTTTATTTCTCTATTGCCCATTATTTTGTTGAATCTTGCGCAACTCATACTCAGTCAAAACTTGCGCAATTCCTTATCCAAAAATGAAGGGCCCAACAGGCTCCGACCACAATCCTTGACTCACCCTCGATTCAAGTGCTTGGTTCTTTCGCATTTTCCAGGAGCATCTACTGTTTTTCTTTGTCCTCCTTTTCTCCTTCATTCTACTCTTTTTTTTGTTATTTCTCTTATTTTACCTCTTCAAGTGAAGGGCCCAACTCTAGTACCAACTCTAAGGCTCAATGTTTCACTCCTTGAAATTTTCCCACTTTATCATGCCATTTCCTGGCAAGGAGTGATGCCTCTGCAACGAACTATTGGGTTGTTTCCTTGCTATCCTCCTTTGGCCTGGATGCAACGAAAAAGTTCCACTCGGAATATGTTGTTGCGTCAACTTGATCCATTTTCATGTACACTACCTGAATGACAGGTCGGAAATTAAGCATCTCTTTCTTTGCTACGGACTGTGCCTCAAAGAGGGAATTCAAATCATTGTCCACCTGTTGAATTTGGTCGAACTTATGTTGTTTCTCCATCGGATCCATTGTGGCCACAACCTCTTCGTTCAGCACCTGGATATTTGTGCGAACCCCCTCCAAGACTTGGTTGCGTCGAGCAATGATGCCCATCCAATCACTGACTTCCTTGAAAATATTTGTGCATTCCATTGTGTGCTTGTGTAGTGTTGCTCGGGCATTATTACCTTGCAATATAATCATTTGCATTTTCTCTTGCATCTTCCGAGGCTGCTACTCTACCTCTTGTTGGGCCTGTTGTAATTGTGCTTTCAGCTGCTCAGCTTGAGTGGCGATTTGTGTCCATGCTCCTTGTAGCAACTCAATCTGGTGTTTTGAATCGCCTGCATCACTTAATTTAGTTAGTTTGGATGAAACCTTCCGAATATCCAACTACGATTCGACAAGTAATTCTTGCACTCTTTGCAGTTTGCACTGAACTTGGATTTTATCATGCACTTCTTGCATCTTGCATGTTTTCCAGAAAAACTCTTCCTTCCTTGCAACCTCGACAGATCTCTCAGCCTCCTGAAGCCTTTTCTCTAATTGATCAGTTGATGATCTGATCAATCCAAATAATTTCGCTACTGGCCATTGTATGATATTAGATGATGAAGGAGCTATGTCTCTGGGTGCTCTCATCTACAGTGGAAGTCCATTGGTCGTTGAATGCTCCAATCGAGTCTCTACCTCCTCCTCTTTTGGGGGTCTTGGTGCAATCCTTGACCTTAGCGCTACGGGAAAAAGAGCCAGAACCTATGTTCTGGATATGCAAAGTTGCATCCGTTCTTCACATTTTTGAGGGTCCTAGAGAACCTACTCCATTTGTTCACGCATGGATTTCATGCTCTGCCCAGGTGTTTATGATAGTTTCCTCTGAGGCTCTGGTAGATTCTGCTCTTTTTTTATTTCTACTTCTTGCATTGTGGTTTCTTGTACATCCTCACCCTTGGCTGGTGAGGGGATTTGTTGTTTTCTTTGGGCATGCAACTCCTCTTTAGTTTGGGTGTATTTTCGTTGCACTAACGACTGAGGTTGTTGTTCCTGGGTGTCTAGAATCAGACCATTCATCTTCATGCTCTGCTCTGGTGCTTTGGGGTCTGGACCAGAAACTTTTGATCTTGGCTTGGGTGACTCTTGGGTTATTTATGGGATTCCTTGCTCCACTTTATCTGGATGATCGAGTTGCATCGGCTCTGTGGTTTTGGTCTGGGGTGGACTGGTGGTGACGGGGTTTGGTGATTGGGGTTGTGGTGGTGATGGAGGGTGCTCAGTGATGAATGTGGATGGAAATTTTTTAGTCTCAGGGTCATCATGGATGTAAATGATAGTGATGGATTTGACTGCTGAGTGGGTGCGGGGAGCGGCTGATGCAAGGGGTTTTGGATTCATAGGTTTTCTCGGCGAGACCCCAGTTCTAGGCCTCTTCACCACTGGTTTGATCCTAAACAAAACACTTAGGATATGGTTAACATCCTCCCCTAACAACACGACATCGACTAGCAGCTGATGGAGGGACGATATTTTCTTCCTCTCCAACTGTTTCATCTCTTCTTCCTCCTCAGATTTTGATTGTGGTGGAGCATCTGGCTTCTGTGACTCTGGACCTGAGCTTTGTCCGACTCTCGCTTCTTTGTCTGTATTCTTCAGCAGCTCCGCAGGTAGGATATAATGCATTCTCGACTTGCGCTGACTTCATTTGACTCTTGGCCATGACATGACTTCCCAATCCAAATAGAACGACATCATCCTTGTATGGAAATATTCCCTCCTAACATGTCTCGTCCAGAAAAATGTAGGGAGTCGGTTCATGCTAAAGGAAATATTTCTCATATTGCAGGTGAGGAGCTCCTGCGGGATATGAAGCCTCTGTGTTTCTTGTATAAAACCATTGTTCCACTTAGAAAATGTTGCGGCATTGAAGGTTGTATTCTCTGAATCTGGCTTGGACTGCCATGGCTCGAACATCTTCGCCATGCACCCCTTGTCTAGTATCGTCGGTTGTCTTCCCATAGGTGGCCTCCATTTGAACATTGCGAATGCCAAGAGTAGATATCCATAATTCAAGGTTCCTCCCTTCTCCTACACTTCCTCGCATGCCACTAGTAGTTACTCCAACATGTAACTACACCAATTGAGCACAGCTCCATTGGCGCAAAATTTAGCTACTGATAATGCATCTAGTGTGCATTATCCCTTGTAGTATGATATCATAACCTTGTTGTCTATGATGTAACAGCCAGTCCAGATTGTCTCGGGTAGTATGGGTTCAATTATTGTTGTGTGTCCCCCCCTCTTTGTGTTGAATTTCTCATACAGGCTGAGCTCTCCTTTCTTTTTGTCATGCTCACCAAGACCGTGGAATCCTTTCGACACATCCTCTCCTTCGAAGGATAGTCCAGTAAGTTGTTGGATGTATTTAGCATGGATTGGATACCTCTTATCCAACCATAGACTTATGTCATGCACCCTTCTTATCAGAAATTTCATGCACCATGCAACCTCACCAGTGGTACCGAAGACTGGTATGTCTCTCAGGTTCATGATGGTCGAATTGAATAAATTGATGAAGTCTAACTTTGGCAAAAATTACATGCCTCCTAATTTGTCTGGAAACATCTCCCAAAAGACATTTGTGTTCATCTGAGGAAAGAATACTGAATCTGTGAGGTCAAGATTGAGGATCTTAACATGCTCCACCTTCCCTTTGAGATCGCCTACGATCTCGACTCGTGGTTCGTAGGGATCCTTTGGTACCACTTCTTTAGACATGACACTTCAGCTTGTTGTGGCTCTCAACATTCCCACTTCTACGGCAAGCTAAGGACTTTCACAATTGTGAAGACTAGTTCGCTCTACTGAATTCATAACTAACTATGTTCTTTTGGAAACGATGGGTTCTTGGGCAAGTTCTCATGGCCTTATACTTGGCTTAATAGGCAAGTTTAGTGATAATTGTTGTTCATCATGACCATATGGATGCAACTGGATATGAGTTTTCCGATGGGATGGTTTAATAGGGTAAATCCTATTGGGCGATTCTGGAATTTACTTATTTGTGTGAGTTGGATAGGGACGTGGCCAGTTTTAGACCTTTTTGTTTGACGGGTGGGTATCCCGACGTGAACTCCGATGGCATCTTTTCATAACGTGGCTTTATGGCTTAACTGACCTCATAGATGGTACCCAAATGGAAATAAATACTATGACTAGACTGGGTTCATGTGGCACATGGACTCATATCATATTCAGATTCATTCTCCCTCCGACCATAAAGGTTGTCCCCGTCATATTAATGACTATGATTAATGGATTCTCTTATGCTTCAGATCCTGCACTGTTGAGTCATTAGTTCTGTATCAAACAACACTTAAATAGAAAATGAACTATGTGTCATGGTGCAACACTGCGCACATCGACTTTATTAACTGAATTTACAAAAAATTCAGAAAACTCAAATCTAACTAATGTACAAGCTCCTTCAAACTAGAGAAACAGTCCCTCTTTCTTAGTTTTGAGACAGGTAGGGATTCAATTGAGCACCATTCACCCATCCTGGTCGTAGCACACCATCTCGGTATGTGAGTCTGACTGCTACTGAGGGTTGGATCTCTGCAATTATGAATTTTCCCAACCATTTCATGCGCAACTCTCCAGGATGCTTCTGGTATCGACTATCATAGAGTAGAACCTTGTCTCCTTGCGTAAATACCTTAGTCTTAATGTGCCTATCGTGCCAAGATTTTTGTCTTTCTTTTTCAACCGACTAATGGAAGTCTGCTAGAAATATATTCTCCTCGAGTTCTTGTAACTCCATAAGTCTCTGCACAATGGATTCCTCTTCTATCATATGTGTGACTTGTTCAATATACATACTTGGACTGATGAATTCTGCAGGCACCACTGCCTCTCTCCCATAAACTAGCTAGAACGGTGTGTACTTGTGGATTTTCTTTGTGGTTGTCCTGTAAGCCCATAGTTCAAATGGAACTATGTCATCCCAGTCCTCCTGGTTTACGCAACAGACCTTTGTCAACACCCTTTCCAGAATCTTATTGAAGGCTTCGACTGTTTCGTTGGCCTATGGGTGGTAGGGACTGCTCCTATGATGTTGAATCAAGAATTCTATTGTAAGTGTTGCTATAGTGTTGCTAATGAAATGAACTCCCTGATCGTTGGTTAGGATCCTCATTTCCTCATGTATAAACGAAGATTTTGGGATTGGAACTAGGGAGTAGGGAAATACCTAAACCCAGAAGTGAGAGGGTATTCCTGCAACTTTCCACTATGTCGCACACTGTTCAATATGTATTCTAGGTTCTGATTCTCCATTGAACAGTTGCGCAACTTGGAGATCTGTCTGCATCTCTGATTCTAGCTGCTCCTTATTCTGGAACCTATACTTGATAATTTTATTCACCTCATCCCAAGTTCTGAGTACGACTTTATGATTAGCCCACCATTTGGCAGGGGTGTTCTGAAGAACTACATCTAGTACCGAGATTCTTTGATCTTCTCTTACATTTTATTCCATGTTCTGCAGAAAACTCTCTAGATCTGAGGTGCCATCGTATACTGGGTGTTCTCTAACTTTGGTCCCAACCCATCTGGTCACTTTGATAGTTTCACATCTTCTTGATAATATTTCGTGCGAACCTTGTTGCCAACTGTCAAAAACCAATTCTGAATCTTCATCTGCTGACTGTATGCTTCTCCAACTTACTGATCCATCAGTAGTAGGATTTATATAATCATTTCTTGTTCCTACTGTTACAGTGTACAACTGCTCCAAGTGTTATCTCTCCATATTATTGTCTATTGGTTCTATATACCTGGGTCCTACATATGGATCTAAAGGTTGAACTACCTTGATTCCCTCAGCCTCAAAGGTCATGGTGTCTTTCTTTAAGTCAATTACTGCATAAATATCATAGGCCCAATCAATGTCAAGTAGTGTAGGGTAAGGGTCCTTATCTCCCATGATATCGATGACTTCAAATTTGGCCACTGTATTTACTCCCGCAACATCTATTTCCACATTCTCCAGTATTCCTATTGGGAAGATACAATATTGGTTTTCCATTCTTAACTGAATTGGGGAATATGTCAACCTAGGTTTTCCTAAGGCTTCCTAGGTCTTCTTAGGTAGAATGTTCACATCAGATCCTAGATCCAACATGACGTCCTTAATCTCAAATTCATCTAACTAGGCTACTAGTGTAAATTCTTTTCTGGTTCGTATTTTTCTTCGCTACACTCTCTGAGTACTCTTCTTAGAAAGATTAGCCCTTATTCTTGCCTCTATGGGTTCTTCATTCCCTAAAACTAGGTATAGCACATTGCACAACTTTTGTGTTAGTTTATCATTCCCCAGAATCTTAGAGAATAATTGAAAACAAAGGTCAACTACATTTTGAGGTTGCTTAGGTTGTCTTGACATGGATACAGGGTTTCTAGGTGCAGGGGGTGAATCAAGAACTTGCACCATCTTAGGATAAACAATATGTTGTGGGGGTTTCTCTTGCATCTCCGAGCTAGGAATATTCTGAAATAATTCTATGGAATCTTTAAAGAATAGCTTTTGTTTTAGAGGGTCATACATGTCTTCTTTAGGTGCTTCTTTCTGGATTTGAGGTAGAGTATCAACATCAGCTCCTGTCTTCTCTCCTCCTCGAGTAACGATATTAAGGTTGGGAAATTGTCCCTTAATAATCCTCTTGATTTTTGAACTGATGAGGTTAGTTCCTCTTTGTCATACTCTATCCTCCCTTTTTTCAATTAACTTTGGGCAGTCTTCAGTTGCGTGTCCATTGGTTTTGCAATGAGAGCACCATGGCCACCTTGGATGAGGACAATATCTAGTTACGTGACCTTTCTCATCATAGTTATAACATATGCTTGGCCCTCTTCCCTCAGTTCTTCCTCCTCTGAAGTCTCCTCCGAATCCACCTCCTCGACCTATTCCTGGTCCCTGAGGGTTTTCATTCACCCTGAATGTTGTTCGGTCTAACCTGTCTGCAAGTGCATCCAACACTCTAAATTGATTGGTAGTATGCATGGTAGACACACAAAACTCATAGTGTACTATATTTGGTACTTTCGAGTATTTATGCATAATGGGGCACTGTCTTGGTCCATGCCCATGGACTCGACAGATTTCACAATATGCAACTATTGGTGTTTCTTAGCCTCCTGGGAAAGAATGATATGAAGTGGGGTTATGTAATTGTAAGTTCATCGACACTTGCACAACTCCTCATGTTGGTCCTGGTGGGGGTACCATCGGATTCTGAGGAGGTCCGATTCCCCTTATTCGCAGACATTCGTTTGCCAAATGACCTTCCGTATAAAATCCAGAGCACCAAACATGTGCTCATCCTAGTCTGGGTATTTTCAGCTCTTGAATGTTTTCTATAAGTGCCGATATATTCCCTTGTAGTTGCGCCAGATTCGCATCTACTAGGGGTCTGGTCATTCTCAGGCTTCCAGGTTATCCTGCCATGGATTCAATCTTCATCGATTGTTCCAAGGCGTCTGTTAATGTGGCTATCCGTTGTTGCATTAGAGGAATCCGAGTCAGAGGCAACAACCCCTGAATGTACCACTCCCTTTGATTTTCTTCATGGATTGGATGAGACAACCTCCCTATGGCATATTTAAACTTCTAGCTATATTCCCAGGATGATTCACCTTCCCATTGTTGGATCTCACGCAACTCAAATGGAGCCTGTTGTTCTGACTGGGGTAGTTTGAACTCTACTATGAACCTTGTCCATACGTGGCCAAGTGTGAACGCTTGACCTTGCGTTCCTGACACTCCCGGCTCAATGATCTTCATGTACCACTTGAGAGCGTGACCTCTTAAGGTAGTCTAGAACTCGACCAACTTATTCGCATCTGGAGTCCCTCTGGATCTCCAGATTTATTCACACAAGAACCAGTGCTGCTCAACATCTTCATCTCCCTTACCCAAAAATTATGGGTATCGGGCAATCAAACCTCCCACATGGAAAGCCATTGTTGATCTTGTTGTTCCTATCAATATAAATCCTAATGGTTCTTCTTGGGATCTATCAGGGGATCCCAATATCCTCCATGTACTCCCACTTCATGGTTGTGACTGATTAATTAATTATATTGGAACAGAACTAGCATGAGAAGGTAGTATCGAACTTACTTCTTGTATAGAAGACACTTGGCATATGCGTGATTCAGGGCTGGCGTGACTAGATTCGGGGCATTTTTCTTTAATCTGGGGATCTCATTTGCTTCCACTGGGACGATTTCTTAGGCTGGATTCCCGATCTCCCCTATTATTGGGGTTGAATCTTCTCTTTCTTCTTCAAGATTCATGTCAGCTTCTTCCTTTCTTACGTCTACACCTTCTCCTTCTTGTCCCATCTCCTAGGGACTTATTTCTCTCTGTGATTCTCTCTCATTTAATATTTGACCAACCAGTCATTCCTGTCTTCTCATCTTCTGCAATTCTTCCCTCTGTCTCTCCTCTACTTCTCCTGATCCGCCTTATTTCCTCAACTTCTCGGACTGTCTTGCTGCTTTCTTGATCTTATCGCGCCACCACTTCTCAACTATGGAGGCTCTCCTCAAGGCTCGGTCATCTCTCGAGTATGTTTATTGTTGTTTCCCCCCCATTTTTCAAAGAACCCTTCCCCTCCCTCATGCCATGACTCTCACCCTACCTTTCCCTACCCCAAGCAACGGTATTTACGTTGTCATCTCAGTCAGGGACATAGTCAACATCCCCTCTTCCATCAAGAAAACCTTAATCCACAGGGGGATTTCTCTCAACAACCTTCCCCTTGCGTCTTTCTTGAAAATTGCCTATGCTCACATGAAATATTGGTGGTTTTCAGCTACAAATTCGATGATATATCCCTCTAATGTGGTGTTGACCCAAAAATCAACTAGTCGTGTGATTGGACAATCCAACCTCTAAAGTTCTGCTAGATTTTCGGTGTCACACACGCAGATCCTCTTGAATCATCCTTGGAACTATGGAGCTTCTTGGAGCCTCTTTACCCAGTGGAAAAATTATTTTGGGAATTTAACCCAGAAAATGTCATACTGGTCACTCGATCTTTCTAAGTAAAAGATTTATTCGCGAGTGTTTTCCACTAATTTTCTCCTTAGCTCCACCTCTCTCCATATGAAGGAGTCACAGTTTCTTTCCCACCATTGATCAATACTAGATATATGGATCCACGGAAGCATTCTCCCTACAGGTTCCCTTTTAGCGCAAGTCCCAGCAACATAACCATTTTGTTGGCGCAAGTTTGATCAGACTAGGGTCCTTCTCAGGTTACCAACAAAATGTATCGTGTAGTCTAAAGCACTGGAATTTTCATCTCCTCCAGAGAAAAGAAGTCTCACCTGAAGCACTGCTGAGACAAATAGATAGGGAAGGGTAGGGAAAAGACTTGTTTGGGTCCTATAATTATAGGCGACTCGATTCTTCGACTATTGATTTGGCGTTTCGCCCGTGATGACGAAGTATGGCTCGGTTGACCCCGTTTCCTCCCTCCATTCTCTTCACTCGATTCACCATCATCCTGCTGTATCCTTCATACACGCTGCGCCCTCACTCCCTTGTCCTGTTTCCCCATTGAGTATGCTTCACCCGCCTTCCATCCATGAATAATCAGACTTAGGATAGACAAAAATAACAATAAAATTAGTTAGATTAAATAAGCAATGTTAGTATAGTTAGAATAGGTTAAACTAGTTAATAAAGAGCTAGCTAATAATTAATTAATTATTAATTATTACTTAAGCTAAAAATCTAAGTTAGCAAATAGGTTAGTTTAGTAACTTGGTTAGTCTTGTTAATTAATGTTAAATAAAGCAAATTAAATAACAAAACATAAAAGTTAAATAAAAAGAAAACACAAAAAACAATATAAAAAGATAAAAACAATTTAAAACAAACAAAAATAACTAAAACAAAAATAACAAAAAGAAATATAATAATTAAATATAAAAAAAACAAAACATATTATAATAAAACCAACGTAATACATAAAAAACATATTAAAAATATTAAAAAACAAATATAAACAAAAATTAAATAATCCTAAGTCTACCCTCACCCTCCCTGCTCACGTCACTCTCCACTAAGCCTACCTCCCTCACGTCACACTCCACTAAGCCTACCCCCCTCACTCCCTCACGTCACTCTCCACTCACCACCCCTCATACGTCATAACCCACTCACACTACCCATGCACATCTCCATACACCAGTGCCCCCATCCACTTCATATCAAAACTAATCAACGGGTAATAAAAATTTCGGACCCCCCCTCACCTTCCGGAATTTAAGGTGAGGGGGGGGTCTGGAATCGTAGATAACACTTGTGCAAATCTGAACGGCCTAGGGGAGGCCACTTAAATCAATGGTCCAGATTGGATTCCGGACCCCTCCGTCCATTCTACATTTAACGA
>SNQJ01S0000804.1:545367-556417 GCA_010110895.2 Picea sitchensis | reverse complement strand
TGCATTCATCAGCCCAAAAGGCATCTTGGCATACATGAATGTGCCCCAAGGAGTGGTGAAGGCTGTTTTTTTCGTATCCTCGGGCATGACTGATATCTGATTGTAGCCTGAGAAGCCATCAATCATGTATATTCTGGAAGCACCAGTAACCTTCTGCAATAAGTGCTCCATGTTGGGCAGGGGATAATTATCTTTCCTTGAGCTCCTGTTCAGGTTCCTGAAATCAATGCAAAGCCTGATTTCACCGCTTTTCTTCCTCACCGGGACCAAATTGGCTACCCACTCAGAATATCTCAAGGGGACAATGATCTGGGCATCTAGCAACTTCTTCACTTGTTTCTTCATGACAGGTAGCAGCATGGGATTTATCTGTCTTAGCTTCTACTTGAATGGCCTAGCCTCTTCTTTTAGTGGGATCTTGTCCTCAATAACTGATGTGTCGTATGTTTTGAGATCATCGTAGGTCCATTCAAACACATCAGCAAACTCTCTCAGTAATTTAGTATATCTGGCTCTCTGCTCCTCCTCCAAATTCCTTGACAGCTTGACCAATTTAGGCTCCTCAGGCGTGCCTATATTGCACTCAGTTGTGTCAGCATCATCACCTGAAATTCTACCCTTTACTGCCACATCATTGCCATAAAACAACCTTTCTAATGGGATTAGTCCTTTTGGTATGTGGTTGCTTGGTAGCTGAATAATCTGGTGGTCAACAATTTTATTTAGAAGCTCCCTCGGGTCAGGTTCTTCTTCAATGTCAGGATCCTCATCCATGTGTAATGCAAAAAAGTCATCAATGGATTGAAGAAACTTTTCGATCTCCTGATCATCCTCAAATACCTTCCAATGTTTGACATTGTCTGGTACGGAGGGTCTATACTTTATTTCAACATCGGATCCGACAGTGGGCAACACAGGAACTTTGAGCACACTAGCTGTGAAAGCTAAAAAGTCGGCTGGAGCATTTTCTTCCCTTGGAATAAAAGAGATGTTAAAAGCCAGGAAGAAATTATTCACAAGATCCCATACCTCGTTCCTGTAATTCCTGAGACGAGGATGCTTGGCCTGATAAATGCTTTTGACCTGCTGGACAATCAATTATGCATCCCCAAACAAAACCATCTCCTTTATTCCCATTTCCTTTGCAGCTCTTAATCCCAGAATCAGGGCTTCATACTCTGCCACATTGTTGGTAACTTCAAATTCCATCTTGTATGACAGAGATATGGTCTCTTGAGAAGGGGATATGAATACCACTCCGACACCTGCACCTATACTGGAGGAAGCTCCATCAAAGAAAATCTTCCAAACAGAGGTGGTCGGAGGGGATGTCTCCTGATTAAGAATGGGCTGCTTTCTGATCTGTAAAGGAGCCTCAGGGGTGTGGGTGAGCTGCAGCAAACTGGAGCCTAAATCAATGTCCAAGGCATAGATGGGGTGATTTGCAGGATTGGCTTCATCACTGATTATGTAGGCCAGTTGGGCTTCCCTATACAGTCTCCTATGCTCCCCTCCAAACACTGGAATGGTGGCATATGTGAGATCCATCTGCAAGGTTCCCGCCAGTCTCTTTATCCAAGATCTAGACAACATCATGCCAAACTTAGGGGGGACGTCAGCTACCACAACATCCATGACCATACTTTTCATGGGAAGCTGAAACATGGAAACTACTAGGTCCTTGATGACTCCCAAACACTGAACCCTCCTGGAATCGAAAGAGTAGAGGTCATGATAGGCTCGAGTGACTTCTAGTCCCAACTCTTCCATGACAGTTTTGGGCATGACGTTATGAGAGGCCCCTGAATCCATAAGGCAATTATGCAACACTTTTTCATGTATGTTCAGGGATGTGTAGATGGGAGGGGATGAATCATCTCTATCTTCTACCATGGGACCTAGGACAACTGCAGGCCTTTCATCTTGGAGGTTTATGGAGTCTGTGAGAGGGTACAAGGATTCAGATTTCAAAAGGTCAGAGAAGCGTTTTTTGAATTCCCCATGTTTAATTAACTCAGTGAGTGGCACAGGAATTCTGATCTTTTGAATCTCATGTTCGAAATTGAAAGAAGACATAGGCTTTGGGAGTTCTCTAATTTTAGGAACATGATTATGGACAATGGGAGAGAGAGGTTGAGACTTCTTACCTCTTTGAGCGTCTGCTGCTTCATTAGCAGGTTTCTCGGTTCTAGTGGATTTCTCAGGATCACCAGGTACTGTTTCTTTTTGTCGGACCTCAGGTTATACCTGCCTCGACCGCCACCAGCTTTGTCTCCCTTGCTCAATTCATTCAGCTGACCATCCATGAGAGACTCTTCATAAGCAGTCCGAGTGAGATGAGGGAAAGGAGGATGGACTTCTAGGCAATGGATTTTTGGCTCAGGCTCGTCTGTTTCTCCTTCCTCTTCATCAGCAACAAAATTGTTCCGAAAGGGAGCCTGAATTCTTTGGTCATCTCTGTCTCTTCCTTTCTCTCTGTGTATAGTTGGGGGAGCAACATAATTTGGCCTTCTGAAACCCCCTTTGTTCTCGGTGCCCTGAGGGCCCTTATTCGCCTACCTCCTTTCCACCTTCAATATCTCCATCTCTTCCTTCAGGAAGTTCATCACTTGGGTCAGCTCATTTACTTGAGGGTGGGGTAGTGACGGGCCGAAAGTTGAGGCTTCCGATTTTTCCTTTCTTCTATCTACGTCGGCCTGGTTCCTTAGCCTGTCATCTGCTAATATGTTGGATTCCACTTCTATAGCTTCATCTTTCATCTGAGCTAAAGAGGTGTCTCTTATTTCTCTTAATAAGAGACAGAAATCGGGGTCAAATGCGCCAGCATATGACATCTGAGCATAGGCCTCTGAGGGTTTAATCTCTATAGGAATCTTGTTGTACATATTATTAAATCTTTTGGAGAAGTCAGAGACAGACTCTCCATCCATTTTCTTCAGAGCCCCAAACTCTATCATGTAATACATATAATCCTTCCTATCACCCCACTGTCTTAGGAAAACATTATCCAGAGCCTCAATTCCAGCAATAGATCCGAGGGCTAGTCCTCTAAACCATTTCCTGACCTCACCCTCCAGGCTCTGGACAAAGACTCTCATCCAGACATATTCATTTTTAATGTTTAGGCTGTCTGCATAACTGTAGAATGCAGCCAAGTGCTCCTCAGCAGTTATGTCTCCCTCCCCACTGAACTTGGGCATGTATTTCAAATATTCTCCAATAGGGAGAGGATTCATAGGATGGGGTAGGATTAAAGGAGCATATCTAGCAGCGACTATAGCATCCATCCTATTCAGAGGGGGATTAGCACCAGCCATAGGAATATTAGGTGGAGGAGAACTAGGAGGAGAAGGGGCGTGGACGGGAGAAGTTGGAAAAGAGATTCTTGGAGGAGACAACGAAGAAAACAGAGAGAGAGATAAGCGACCTGAATGTGCAGATGCTTCTCTCTATGCAGTATTATCAATAAGAGGAGGGGTGGTGAAACCTTCAGAGGTTTGAGGCCTGTATTGAGGCACAACCTCCAGGGAGGGGGGAGTGACAAGGATCTCTCTTTCTGATACCAGACCAGGAGGAGAAAACTCATTAGGAACACTCCCGAAATTCAGAAAACGGGAAACCTCAGAGGAAGGACGACTAGGAAGCTGAGAATAACAAAATGGAGTTCTCACAGTAGGGGAAGGCACATTACCTGTTTCGGCGATGGAAACTTCTTTCGCAGAGCTCTTTCCCTTTCTGCGCACCGCTTCCGAGTCAACTTCTGGTGTAGATAAAGGCAAGTGTGGATTAGACCTTGTGTGTCTGCCTCTCGAAGCCACAATGATAGAACAGGTTCTCCCCAGCGGAGTCGTCACAATGGAGTTGCCAGGTGCATAGTAGCAATCTTCAAGTTCTGATATCTGATGCACCTTCAGAATCAGTTGATCTTTGTCGTTCAATCCTGGGGAAAATATTCAACTTCGTCCCCGGCAACGGCGCCAGAAATGTTGGAGCCGAAAGTCACTCCTGGATTGCTTGCAGGAGCAGAGCCTGACGCCCATCAGTTTAATGTCACGATTTGTTTTAAATGGGTGATCAAATGGAGGAAAAATCAGAACAATATCACCTCAACGCAGAAACTAGGCCAAGCATGCATGGACGAGTGAGGTCTTGATAAACTTCAAACAGTGAGTTGCAATAAAGGGTGAGTAGGGGGAAGACTTGCATGAGAGAAGTGAGAAGGTCTGTCATAAACATCAGGTTCATCACAGACTGAAAGAGGAAGCATTCAAACGCAAAATCCTTTCACATTCAAACACAAAAAACCAGAGAATAAAATAATGTCACAACAAATCCTTTATCATAACAAAACTGCAATAACCCACGCGAATCCTTCTACTGTAGACTCTCTGGCATGAGATGAAACATAGATGAAAAAGGAGAATTGTTTGTCATAAACCAAGAATTCTCAAACACAGAGGCATAACCGGGAAACCAGAATGTTTGCTGAAACTTTACAGTCGGGAGCTTAGCTCTACCATCGATAGATACAAAAATGGCAAAAACGCCTTCATATACTCGGAACTACAACAACAACGAAACCAAGATACTGCATTGAAGGCTTTGCATCTGCATGGATTTCTGATAGTCAACCTCTGAAAGGTTGTGCATCTTATGTCAGACGCAATCTGACTCTTTGACAGTTCCAACGGCGAATCGACGTGCCTTTAATTCATGGCCGTGCTTCCCCATTATGGTGGAGGCGATATCTAACCACCACCAACTGCTTCAATAACTGCTTCATCGAGATCGAGGATGACCCGGCCAACTCGACACTTCTGTAACGTGGAGGGCCTCTCGCACTGCCACTTGGAATAACTGAATGGCTTGAAGAATATGCGTGGAGGCCAGCGCGGAAGGTGGGGCACGGGAACAGAGTGATGGGGACGAAACAACGGGGGGGTGTGGAGTCAGAAGCGATGAGGGAGAGAGAGAGGTTACAGGGGAGACACATGGAAAAAAGGCGATAAGCGGAGGAGGAAGGAGAGTAGATGTGATGGACATTGGAGGATGACGTGGAGGGAAGGAAGCATGTGGCAGGGAGTGGGTGGATGATGATAAGGAAGGAAGAGTCATCTGGACGAAAGAGTGGAGGAGGGAAGATGACACACAGCGGCAGGGGAAGACGGTTCTGGAGGATGACATGATGGGAGGGGGGCCCACGCTGGCTAAACATAGGGCAACTAAGTAGTGTGAGACTAACTCATTGTCGTTGATCCAGGCGCGCTAATTTGGGTCGTCGGAAAGCTGCGTCTGCGATTCCGGACCCCCCCCTCCGATTAAAGGTAGAAAGGCAAGGGGGGTCCGGAATGGTCTTCATCACCGTTGATCTGGGCACGCTAATCTGGACCATTGGAGAGATGCGCCCCTGATTCCAGACCCCCCCCGGCTTAAAGGTAGAAAGGCGGGGGGGTCCGGAATCCCATATGCGTCGTTGATCCTGGCGCTGTGATCCTTGCCATCCAGACTTGGTTTTTATTTAATCGTGGGCGCATTATCACCCCAAACTTAGGACAAGTGGGTTTTAACCCAATCTTTTACATTCTAACCCCCCTTACAAGAAATATCGCTAACAGATGGTATTATTTTTGGAAGTACTGATGATAGGTTAAGACATAAATTTGCAAAGGACATGAAGAATGAATTTGAAATGTCATTACTTGGAGAACTATCCTTCTTTTTGGGTATTAAAATGCGTCAAAGCAACCAAGGAATTTTTATTTCTCAAACCAAGTATATTAGAGAAATGCTAAAGAGGTTCAGAATGGAAGATTGCAAACCAGTTGCAAGTTGAGCAAAGATGATGATTCAAAGTCTATAGATGATAGGAAACACAGGTCAATGATTGGTATCCTACTATATGTGACAACATCTAGACCATATGTAATGTAGGAAGTTGGACAAGTGGCATGATTTCAAGAAGCACCAAAGGAATCACATGCATTAGCAGTGAAGAGGATTTTCATATATCTCAAATGAACATAAGAGTTTGGATTATGGTATCCAAAATGAAAGGATCTATCACTTATTTCCTACACAGATGCAGATTGGGTAGGTTGCATTGATGACCGATGAAGCACCAGTGGAGCAATGTTCTACTTGGGTGAGTGTTTAGTATCATGGACAAGAAAGAAACAATCATCAATATCTTTATCTACAACCAAGGTAGAGTATATTGCAGCAACAACATGTTGTACAAAGGTTCTACAGATGAAACAAACTCTAACAAATATATAGGTTGAGTATGATGAGCCCATTCCAATCTATTGTGATAATACAAGAACCATCAGTATCTCAAAGAACCCGGTGATGCACTCCAAGACGAAGCACATTCCAATCAAGTATCACTTTCTACATGAACAGGTTGCAGAAAAGAACATCAGAGTTGAATATGTGGGCACAAAAGAACAAGTGGTAGACATATTTACAAAATCGCTTCTATGGGAATCCTTTCAGTATATTCGTGAGAGACTCAGAGTTATTTTTACTCCAAAATGAATTATTTTGAATGCTTATCTTATATTTATTATATGTACTCGAGGAAGCACCATAAAGAGGACAGTTCAGGTTGGGAGATCAGACGAGTCAGTTAGGGGGAGCTGACCTGAATGGAAATACACATTTTATATTAATGACAAAGGGGGAGATATTTATCAGATGTAGAGGATAGAGGCATGGTTCCATGGGGAGCATTGGTCACAGACATTCATGCATGGTTCCAAGGGGATCATGAGTAGATTTATCATATGCAGAGGAAAAAGGTATGGTTCTAGGGGGAGCATTGGTCACAGATATGTAGGCATGGTTCCAGGGGGGCACGAGTGATATTATTTTATTATTGCATCAGAGTGTTTCCATCAATGTCAAAGGGGGATATTGTTGATTAATTGGGTTTTTTTCATTGATGTCAACCCTTGAATAAATTCTGGTAGTGAATTCCGGTAGCACAAAAGTTTGGGTAATGGACCCAAGTTTGTTTGATGTAAAATGGTATGCATTTTGATATATTTATAGGTAATCCTATTCTAGATGGATATCACCTGTCATTCCATTTATGGTGGTATGTGGAACGCCACATAACTCCTCACGGTTTGAGAGTTATGGCCTTACGAAGTTGGAGGACCCTCATATGTTGGCTTGAAGCCCTAATAGGTCAAAGAAGTCAAAGTGTTTGCAAAGAATAAATTATTTACATAATAAAGTGAAGTGAAAAAGTCAAAGAGGATTATTTAAATAATAAAGTGAAGTGACAAAGTAAAAGAGGATTATTTAAATAATAAAGTGAAGTGACAAAGTCAAAGAGGATTATTTAAATAATAAAGTGAAGTGACAAAGTCAAGGAGGATTATTTAAATAATAAAGTAAATGGAGAAATTTCCAATTATGGAAAGTGGTTATAAGAAGGTTAACCCTAAAATGAGTAAAATGGATTAAGTAGTCAAGTGGCTATTGGATATATGGACAAGTGGCAAATTGGGCAAAGTTGGACATAGGTGACTATGTGGACAAACTGGTCTAGAAGATGCTTCTAAGGAAGCTACATGAAAGTATAAATAAGAGGCAAGGCTCTCTCATTTCAATCACACTTGAGAATATTGAATATATAGTATAGGTGATTGAGGTAACCAAGGATATATAAGCCAAAGTTTAGAGGGAAGGTGAAGTAAATAAGGCTTAAATTTAGAGGATAAATTCTTTTGATGATGCTTTCTAAGGCATGTTATTTACACGTCATCTCACCATTTTCGTAATAACGTTTTTTCTAGAATGATTCGGACCGTGAAATTGGGAGGCCATTGAGGAAACATATCCAAGTAGTTTTGGTACAAATTTAAGCTTGTGGGTCATTTTAGTTTTGGAGTTACATTCCATGGAAAATAGGGTTTGTGGCTAGCCCTGAAACTAGTCTAAAACAGGTGTTTCGGGTAAAAACATCATAACTTCTTCATGACAGATCCAAATTCAGTAAGACTAAATGTGTTTATTTAGAGTACAGGCTTTAGTATTCTATGCATATTTTTTAGATCCATACAACAAATATTTTGTCTGTGGCACGCTCTACAATTTTGCTCTCTAGAATAAGACAAAATTCAACAAGGTATGCCATTTTTTCTATAACTCCTCTTCTAGGAGGTTCCAAGTAGTGGAACTTGGAGGAATTGTATAAAACACATTGAAGAACATTGTGTACTATTTTCATATATTTATTCATTACAAGTACATCGTTATGGTTATTTCAAGTTAGGGTTGTTGACTAATCCAAAACTAGTCATGTGAGACTAAAGTAAAGTTTGATGAAAATGATAGTCTCTTGTTGTTAAAGTTAAGGAAGGTTTGCAGGTATGTGATCATATACACCACGTATATTAAAGAGTTACAAATCATATTTGGATGATGAAATTGATGAGGCATCTTGGTTGAGGTTGAGGTATAGGTTGGTGCATGGTTGATGTACTTTTTTATGGTATAGGTTGATTACAGGTTGAGGTACAGGTTGATGCATGGTTTATGCATGCTTCAATTTATTGGTGCAGGTTGGTTGGTGCAGGTTGAATGGTACAAGTTTACAAAACTATATCTCACAGTGATAGTGTGACAATGGTTCCATCATTCTACTTACGCCAGGGCGGTTGGGCAGGGCAAGGATAGGCGGTTGTAGCTACCTTCCAGTTGTATTCGGAGAACATAGGGTGTTGTAGCCTCCTTCTGGTTGTATATAGAGAATTGGGGAGTTGGAACTTCCCTTAGGTTGTAGCCTGAGAAACTAGGGGGTTGGAGACTCCATCCAGTTGCCGCTGGAAAACAAAGGAAGTCGGTGCTTCCAATGAATGCAATTATTCAAGACATATAAGAAAAAGAATTATGTGGTTTTCTCCTACTTTGGGTTTCCACGTAAAAACACTAGTGTTCTGTGTAAGTGTATGATTGTTCATTTGTTCATTGCTTATTTACTCTAAAAATATCGAATGATAATGCTACATTGATATAACATCTGCATTATATGGTTAAAAGGATTAGATTGCTCTATTATTTATTCACCCCCCCTCTCAGTAACCCAATAGAACAGTCCCCATGACCATAGTCTAACGCAGAGTGATAAACTCTACCTTCCTTGACTGGACCAGAGGAACTTTGTTTTCTCTCCATGCGACCGAGAGCTGTGACCTCAGCTCTATTCTTTTCAGGTGTTATCCTTTCAGCTCCTATGTCCATGCGCTATGAGCCTGGCTAAACCCAGGGATGATTTTAAGGATGGAAACTTATTTTAAAATGTAGAAACCTTGGAGAATCTTACTAATCCCTCATATGACAACTATAAATGTTTGGCGATATTTTTGTAAAAATATTCAAATTTATAAGGAATTTATATAGTTTGTATAATTTTTTTGCAATTTTTAAGGTAAAATAATGTTATCCTATAGAATTTGGGTGAATCATTTTTATAATAATGAATATTTGTTTGGGAAAACCATGGAAAATTATCCCATGAGCGAAATTTATCCCCTAAATCCCTCCATGGCTAAAGCCCTTTCCTGCAAATCGACGATGTAGATATATATTCCCCCAGATCCAATGGCTGCAAGGGATTGCGGAACCTCAACTATCTCATGTTTTAATTCTCCTTCTGATATCCACATTGAATACGGGTCATCCAATATACGATCATATCCCAAACTCAAAATAACGCTATATTGAATTTAAATTATAGGTACATGTCTCGATGTTAACCAGTGTGCATATGCAATCTATGCAATGATCGCGGGTCATCGATCTTAGCCCTCGATTGATTTTTAAACCACACGATTTCTAGATAATAATAACTCCAACACAGAAGTGTTTGACCGAGGATTTAGATTGAGAACAAAGCTTCTATGTGCTAAATTCAACCATAGAACCCAATCATAGTACGAGTTTTATGTGACATTAACGCATGGGTTCCTTGTAGGTTTACCCATCGATCGTTCATAGATCGAAGGTTCACAACGATTGCGGAATCCCAATATGCTCGCTCTTTATCGAAGAATTCAATCTTTGCAATCTGAAAAGTGCTTGCCCGACTCTTTTAATTGTGGTCATCGATTTTCCACCCTGACAAGATCAACAAAGTTGGTTGATTGCAGGTCATGAAATAGCACGTCCATAAATTTCACCTTTGTGCTCCACAATGATTCCCAACCATCGATCTATGTTCACATACCGACGGTTCATAGTGATTTTGGGGCCCAATTTCCGCAATCTAGATAATGTTCGCCCGACTTTGTCTAATCGTGGTCATTGATCTTCCACCCTCGACGAGATCAACGACGTTGGTTGATTGTCATTCATGAACTAGAACGTCCGTAAATTTCTCCTTCACACTCCGCAATGATTCCCAACCGTCAATCAAATCGAACGACTGGTGTTTGATCCATTAAATCCAATGGATATTGAAGTCGATTTGATTACTGTGATGATATTCCCTTCGATGAATAGTTCACATTCATCTCCTTTGTTATGTTCTCGATTAACCTGATTCAATCATGGTTTTATTCCTGAATCATACTCTACTTGGGTATATGTGGCATACAAGTGCCTTCCAAAAATTACGTGCATAACGTTAAGACAATAAAACATTTTCAGACATGTCCTAGCACATCTTTATGCACTTCATCACATTATCCTTAATGTTTTCATAAGTGCAACATAAACAAATTTCGATTGTTTCTAAAGAACTATGACCATCATCACTATGGTTCCAAAACATTTACTTTCATTAGCGTACCAACTCTCTCATCCCATATAAAACATAATACTTAGCAAGAAAGGAATTGAGGGATCTCCCCTTCTTCCAATTCTTTTTACACCGCCTGGGACCTTTAAGCCCAGTTGAGTTATCTCTAAGGCTCCACTGCCCTTTCTCAACATGGCTTCAAACAAGCCTATTCAATCAAACATACTCATGTATTCATTCATTAGTCTTCTATTCATTACATGATTCTTTCAAAATGTAATCCAGGATTCTTATTATATA
>SNQJ01S0000804.1:465699-541924 GCA_010110895.2 Picea sitchensis | reverse complement strand
TTGAGCTATGCAAGGCTCGGTTGTAGCTATGCTAGACATAGGGAAGGATCTCATCCCATGTGCGAGGGTTCTTTGAATTATACATGCGAAGGATATGCACAATCATTCGATTTACAACCTCGGTTTGGCCATCTGTCTGGGTGTGGAAGGTTGTGGATTTGGTGAGCTTGGTGTCCAACAGTGACCAGAGGCTGAACCAGAATGTGCTAAGAAATCGACTATCCCGATCTGAGACAATGGTTTGTGGGATTCCAAAATGTACCCAGACTCGTTCAAAGAAGAGCTTGGCAGTGGCCTCTGCTATGATGCTCTTCTTGCAGGCAACCAGAATCGCCATCTTAGAAAAGTGATCAACAACCACAAAAACACAGTCATTTCCTCGCTTGGTGGATGGGAGGCGCGACATGTAGTCCATTGAGATGGATTCCCATGGCCTGTCAGGAGTAGCAAGAGGGGTGTACAGGCCCTGTTTCTTAGTGGTCAGTTTGGCAATAGCGTAGGCAGTGCAGGACCTGATATACTTGCCGACCTCCTGTTGAAGTTTCGACCAGTAGAAATGTTTCTGTAGCATCGCCACTGTCTTTTCCAGGCCGAAGTGTCCTGCCACCCGACTGTAGTAGACTTCCCAGATCATCTTCGCTCACTCACTTGATGGAACACAGATATGGCCCAGACGACACAACAACCCATCCTGAAGATGGAAATTATCGACAACTGCATTTGCACCCAACATTTGGTAAGTGGTGGCGAAGTCAGGGTCTGTCTCATAGAGTTGGGGCCATCCAGATGTTTAGTAGCCGCAAGAGTCTAGAACCATGGTGAGTGTCACGACTGGCGGTCTGCTGAGGAAATCAGCGACGCGATTGGTGCTTCCTGTTTTATACTTGATGTTGAGGTGGAATTGCTGCAAGTATGTGGACCACTTTTTATGGCGGTCATTATGCAGTTTTCCCTGTGTCTGCATGAACTGCAGTGGCTTATGATCAATGTGGATTACTGTCTCCTTCCCAAGAATGTAATGTCTCCACTGGCGGCATGCTTGCACAATGGAGTACATTTATTTTTCATAAGTAGGGTACTTACGGATAGTATCTGACAGTGTCTCACTATGATAGGCCACGGGGTGGCTGTGCTGAGTGAGAACGACACCCACAACATAGTCTGAAGCATCTCTCTCGATCTCAAAGGGATGCTGCAGGTCTGGTAGTGAAAGTACTGGGGCTGAGCACAAGCATTGCTTCAAATCATCGAAGGCTTGTTGTTGGGACCGACCCCACACAAATTTCTCCTTACCACCACCCCTGTTTATTTGGCTGAGGTCCCATGCAATATGGGAGAAACCCAACACGAACCTGCGGTAGAAATTAGCAAGTCCCAAGAAGCTTCGAAGTTAGTGAGTGTTATTGGGGCTGGCCAGTCACGGATGACTTGGATCTTGGTTGGATCCACATGTATGCCATATTGATCAATGATGTAGCCCAGGTAATGGAACCTATCCATGCCGAAGGAACATTTTTCCAGGTTTTCATATAGCTTGTGTTGTCGTAGGGTGTGCAGAACCTACTGAATATGCTGCAAGTGTTCGGCCCAAGTCTTACTGTAAATTAGAATGTCATCCAGATACACCACTACAAAAGTATTGGTGAATGGTTGTAGGATATCATCCATCATCCTCATGAAAGTGGTTGGAGCATTTGTCAAACCAAAGGGCATGACCAACCATTCAAAAAGTCCTTCCTTTGACTTGAAGGCGGTCTTCCATACATCTGTTTGTTCTATCGGGACCTGGTGGTAGCCAGACTTCAGATCAATCTTACTGAAGTATTTGACCCCCGTGAGTTGATCAAGGAGGTCATCGATTTGGGGAATCGGGTATCGGTTTCTGAAAATGATTTTATTCAGAGACCGGTAATCAATACAGAGTCGCCAGGTTCCATCTTTCTTCTGTACCATCACGATTGGGTTCCCGCAAGGTGATGAGTTGGGGAGGATGTTCCCCTTGTGGAGAATTTCTTGGATCTGTCGCTTGATATCCTCATTCTCTAACAAAGAGTGACAACAGATTGTCCCATTGGGCAGTGGTGTGCCATGGGTCAGATCGATGGGGTGCTTGACCTGGCAGTGCAGAGGTACCCCTATAGGTGAGGAGAAGATATCCGAGTATTCTTCCACAACCTTATCTACCTGCTTCTGCTGTGTGGAGAGGTCGGTCGTAGAGACCCTGGATGTGGCTGTGATCTTTCACTTATTCTGAGAGTGAATCACAAAGAGGACACACTTCCCCATCTGAGAGATGACCTTCCTGCATTGCTTAGAAGAGATCAAGGAAATAGCTCTAGGTGGGACTGCCTCGGGTATCCTATACAATTTCCTGTTCAAAGTAATAATAACACTATGATCCCTAGACTCATATACAACATGATGTTTCCATAAATAAGGTTGGCCCAAAATAACATCACAAACTTCAAGAGGAGCAACATCACACAATACCTCATCTTTGAAGGGCTTGATGTCGTATGACAGTCGACATTGTTGGCTGACGTGGAGATCGCTTCCTTAGCGGAGCCATCCAATGGTGTAGGGTTGTGGGTGTGGCATTGTTGGCAGGGCCAACTGCTTGACGACCTCTGTTGAGATGAGATTCTTCTGGCTACCGATATCAACGATGAAGTGCAGCAGGGTGCCTTTTACCCACATCTGTGAATGGAAGAGGCACTCTCCTTCTTCTGGCTCGTCTGGTTCACCAGGTTGGAGCTTGGTGGTAGAAAAGGTGGAATTGGGTTCCACATCGATGATTCATCTTCCCCTTTCTGGTTCTGTCTCAGAGTCAGAATCTGCATCTGATTCAGAGGCTTTCACTTCAGCCACCAACGACTGCTTTGAGTGGCAGTCAACAGTTTTATGCCAAGGACTCTTATGGAAGTCGCACCACTTCCCGGTATCTTTCTTTGTCTTTCCAGTGTCCTTCTTTGCTTGCATCTTGTACTGGTTGTCTTGATACTATCCATATTTTCTTTTTCCTTTGTTCGGTGGGTTGGGGCCACCCTTTCCTGGCTTTTGTTGTGAGGGGTTCCCAGGCCCAAATTGTCGCGTCTATTGTTTGAGCTTCTGCTCGATTTTGACGGCATATCGGTAGGCCGCACCCAAGGATGAGATGTCCAGAAATTCCATTTCGGTCTGGATGCACCTATGTAGAGCACCGTGATACTTGAGCACCAGATGTCGCTCTGAATCCTTGATACCCAACTTGGTGCGCAAGGTATGGAAGATATTTGTGAAATCTGGCACTGCTTGGTCTCTTTCTTGCCGCAGTGTGGTCCATTTGGTATACAGGTCGTCATAACTTCCAACAGGGTAGTATTGTTCCTTAATAACATCCTTGAAGGATTCCTAGGTGGCCGTGATTGAAAATAATGAGGTTTCCTCTATTTTTTTTTGCTCACAGAAAGTTTCCCACCAATATTTGACATGGGGAACGACTTTGAGGAGTGCAAAAGTAATCTTTTCTCTATTCGAAAATTTATGAACAAAAAAATACCCTTCTAGTAGATTCAACCACTTGTCTACGGCATATGCATCTATCTGACCTTAAAATATAGGAATATCAAAGTTTATTTGTACCTTGAAGGGGGAGACGCCTCCGTTCGAAGAAGATGTGTCGCTTGTTGGTATTCCTCGAAGGATTTGCGCGAAACTATCCATCATCTCATTCCTCGGTTGCGTGAGGGCTTCCTCAATCAATAGTTTGAAAGGATCTCCTGTCCCGTCATATTTATTTTCTCCTGCTATGCGAGGTCTCTTGGGCGTGCGAGATCTTCTGTCCTCAAGAGAAACAAGCTCGAGACCCAACTCTTTGTACTCTGACCTCGTTGGGGACATGCATTAAGACGACATGGAGCAGACCACTCTGATACCATTGATCCATATTTTATGAGCAGAATGAAATGAATACAAATTATTAACAGGTGCTTAACACAAAATAACAGAGATACAGTAAAACTGGTTTTCTATTTAATAATGAAATAAGCTAGAATTGTAAAATCCAGCGGAAACAAGCTTGTTGGAATGGTGGCGGCTTATCTCTGAGAGGAGATGTGACGGAAGCACGCATTCGCCAGAATAAGGTTACAATGAGGCTATGAAGGCATTTTTACAATAAGAAATAATGAAAAAAAACCCAGACATCCAAAAACCTAACCCTAAAAGATGAAGCGCCAAAAATCATGTGGGCCCCGTTTGGGTAAGCTAGTACATCAACTTCCCGGGGTCGTAACTTTTGCATACGATCTCCGTTTTAGGCGTGTGATAGCTCGTTGGAAAGGTATCATCGAGGAGATTCATTTTTGGGGATAAATTATTCCTTTGAATATTAAGGAGGATCTAGATACCGAAAAACCTTCATTTAGGCCCTCAAAATGGCCCCGAAAGTAAAAACTGCTAAAAATAGTAAATTGCCAAAAGTGTCAGAAAATTGTTTTGAGCCAGTTGGAAAAGGTGGGTGGCCATATATATCCATCTGGATCAGTCCAATTTGAAACCCAAGATCTACGCATGCTCTCCCTTTTCAGGTAATGGTCACGAGACTCATTCCTCTGATCATGAGGGGTTATACACCTATACTAGGTTTAACCCTTCATTAAAGAAGTAATCATTATTGCTACAGATCCTTTCCATCTGTTCACATTGCTATTTTATTTTAAATATTAGTGTTCTTCAGCATGATCCCATTCCTATAGGATCGACTATCATTTCCCAAGAAATGCTAGGCTCCCTTTGTTACAGACTATCATGATTCAATCTTGTTGGTTAAAATCCCAATTATATCTTAAATCTGCATCCTTCTACTCAAGGAACTTATGAAAATGATTTATGTTTGGTAGTAATATTCTCCATGGGCTCATCTTAGCCTTGGTAACCAAATATTATGACTGTACAACAACATGTACAATTACACAGTGAAGTCAACTTATTTATTTGGGAAAATTAGCACCATATAGTGCCAATTCTCAAAACATATATCAACAACAAAGGATTTCAGTCCTCTGTTCAGTAGAGGTTTTCTAATACTCTTAGGAATGCAGTAATATAGGGTGTTACCCCTTAAAGTCCTCCAGAAATATTTTCATATGACTCATGCATGAGCCCAAGCAGGCCAAGTGTTTCTTCCATGCTCTGATACCAATTTGTGACACACATAGCCCCTAGGTGCTCTTTTAAGAGGTGGGGTATCAAAATTTTGTTTCCCTTAACTCTCTCTAGGTTCCCCTTTCACCAAAGTGTAGGTTCTTCCAAAGTCATGAGCTCTTTCCAGGCCCCTTTGATGGATTTGAATAGTAGGCGCTAGATTTCCATGCTAGGCCCCTTCCTTCATATGACCTCGGGTTGTTCCCAGGTGCCAACTCATAGGGAACCTCGGAGCTTCGGGATCTGGGTGTTCTCAACACACCTGAATACAAATCCTCCTAACTCTGAACTCGTGAACACCCACAGACTAGATATATGGTCCACACTTCTTTCACAACCGACGGTTGATATTTACTTCGGGATTTTCGATGCTCCAAACACCTATTTCTTCTTGATTTCTCCCTACTCTGAGTTACAGATCGAGTGCCACATGTTTTCCCCGATCAACATTCTATATCTATCCTTTTTCGTGCTTTAGTGTCTTGTAGTCAACAGTCCTCCGTGTTCTTTCTTCCAAAGTACCAATCCTCCGAAGTAACGGATCTCATGCAACGCATCCTATTCCAATGGGTGGTTCTAATGAACTTTGGTGCTCCAACCTTTGGGAGTTCTCGTGCCTTTATTATTCAATTCCTTTAGAGGGAATTTCACCCAAAGTAAATCTCCAGCCCCCACGTGTTCCGACAATGGACATCTAGGATGATTCCTTACCTTTGGAGCTTCAGACGAATTTTGTTCAACGCTCCACTTCCTTTCCTCCGGAGTTTTCACTTCCAGACTCTGTGATCTGCTGATGCGTGTCCCTCTTAGATCAACGATCATGATTTACTTCAGAAGTTCAGGCTTCAAGAGTTCTCAACTCACGCGACCCCACTTTCCTCTGAATTGGCTATCTTCTAAAATGGAAGATCTACTGACACCTATCCTCAACTGATAGATGACTCAAGTGAACTCCGTCTCTCTGGCCTTCGAGAGTTATTTATCAACACACTCCTCTTTTCTCCCAGAGTTGGTCAGTGTCGGGCTGACTATATTGTATATCCAATGGTTGGGGTAGTTCCCAGGAATCTGGAGATCTACGACCCATATTAACTTCGGGACTTCGGGGGAATTCACCTCCCGTACGGAGAATATGTTCAATTCGTCGGACCCGCAAAGTCCAAAGGGTTATAAGGGTTAACACCCGTCTTCATTCTCCATATCTAGCAATCGTGAATAACTTCAACTCCTCTTGAAATAATCTCATCCATTCGTCTTCCAAATGAAAGGTTCTCTCCTTTTGGGACTTAAATCTCGCTATCCTACCTGAGCTTTGTCATCTCCTTAATTACTTAGGTATTTTTCACTAATTATCCTAAACTTAACACTTATAGAAATCCTCCGATCACCCCTTGCGCTCATTTATCAACTCTAGAACTAAAGGGAGTTCTCGATCTCTTCCCTCCTTGTAGAGACTCTGCGCATACATGAACTACCTCTCCTTAGCTTAACTAACTCCTTCCTTCAGAATGACTAGGAGTCTCTTCATGTACATGTGAGGCTATAACCAAAGTCAACAAATTCACAGCTCATTTATTTTAACTTGAGCCACCACAGGGCTCAGGCATTTATGTGTACAGGATAGAGAATTCCTTATTTTCCTAAATACACAATTAGGAAGAATTGAAGGGATACAATATAACCATTAAACAAACATGCCCATCCCTGCAACATTCATAGGATATCCAACTTTAATTCACAGTTACCACTTAAATACATAAGATATTTGTAGGTTGTAGCCAACTAACTGACTATGGGTGTTCATCCTTCCACCCAACCATAGGCTCAGAGAAATTCATTCTTAGCGCTCTGGCCACCCCCGTTCCAAGCCATGATATCACTAGGGAATTTATGCCAATTCTCAACGATCCTTTCTCCTTCACATCTTTCGCGAGGTTTATCAGGTGCTTCCTCAACATCAAGCTCGCAGCTTTCTGCTCAGGTCCTATTTTATGCAAACTCTCCAATGTTTTTCTTTCTGTCATGGCCTCTATGAGGTTATATGCTTCCTCAACATCAATCTCATGGCCTTCAACCCATTATCTGTTGGATTTATCCTCACATTCTCCACTCTTCTCCTTGTATTCTCTTGTGTGCCTTGCATGCGCATCCCTCCTATCCTGTTCCCTCCTATCAAAAGGAAACCTGGGTCAATCTGGGTTTGTCGAAACCTGTGGTACTTTGGGCTGACCATTTGCAGCTAGACCATGCTTCCATTCATGGGGGTGGTTGAGGGTTCAACCACCGGTCCTTTTCTTATTAACTGTTCTCTTATCGTTTTCACATTCTTTCCTCCAATGATATCATGGCTAGTACTTTCAAGGCTTCACCCCCACAATGAGTTATTGGAAATTAAACAATAATACATTTACACTGTTCCCATGCCACAACATGATAATCATAATTAATGATTAATTACAATTTGGGGGAAACAAGGGTGTTACAATAATTCCCAACCACTTATGGTAAGCCCCGACAGGTATGATTCAACTTAACACTTAATTATTAGTTGAAATAATTGTAGTTTATGAATTGGTTTCTACTTCCCTATGAATGGTTTTGGATGCCCAATCCATCATTTGGGGAGAGGTGCCAAATTAGAGACCCATACATTATGGTCATGTGCATACCTCATTACCCAATTAGGAAGTGCATGCACCTACCAAAATTTAAACTGTAAATTGCCAAATTTGAATAAAAATCCACGTCACCCTCATTTTTTCATTAACAGACTGAAACTGAGTTGCATTCATAACATTATAACAAGACCACCCTAATCCTACCAGTTGATTCAATTATAATTCACATATATGGGAGGTTGGGTAGTACGACATGAACCAAAAGATGTGGAGAAATTGCTGAAAAATAGAGATGTTTACCAGTTGCTTCAAAATGAAGGATGGATAATATACTTCGAAATATTGTAGGGCTTTGACACAGAAGTAATGTTGGAATTCACCCAGAACTTGACTAGAGAAAAATATATGGTAAGGGGCATAGAGGTGGTTGTAACAAAATAAATCATAACTAGGGTGACGAGGCACCCACAAGAAGGTGAACGGTGGTTTTTTAGGAGGTCATCCTTGGTGCACGCAGCAGAGGAATTCAACAAGGAAGGATAACTCCTACAACATCGAGGGAAATTTTATGCATGGGACTCCTTACCTATCATATGGAAGGATTTGTCTCTCCTCATACAAAATTATCTTACATGTGAGGGTCGCTACCAAGTAATATTTTCCTATCATCTCAAGTTGTTATCACATGTAAGGCATAATTCTCTATTGAACATCCCATATTTCATGTTAAGGTCCTTAAAAATTATGGCACACTCTGTGAGAAGTGTGAAACACCCCCTAGAAGCAATTACAAACCACAGTCTGTTTAAACTCTTGATTATCGATTCCTTGAGAAGAACTCAAATGACATGGAGGAAACTTTTGGGGCTACCAAAAGAGTTCGAGGAAGAACAAAAGGAAGAAGTGGAACATGGTGAACAATAGGGGGATATGAAAATAGGGGAGACACCTGAAGCAACGGAAAACTCAGGAGAAATTGATCAAAATGATGACCCCAAGGAAGTCAAAGATGGGTAGGGCTCTAACTATTCCATGCAACCACATCTGGATGATGATGTAGAAAATGTCAAAAAGGATCCCCTAGAGGAAATTCCACAACCATGTGTAGCTGAGGAAGAGCAACCTACAATGTCGACCATGTCAAAAGGCAAAAACATATCAATTATGGAGTTTGTGGTGGTACTTGTCTTAGAATAATTAACCACGACACCAAGAACAATTACAGAGGAAGTTGTGTCTATTACATAAGAAACGGGCATGGACAAAATGATTAATAAGGAGGTTGCTACACAATAGGTAACCACAAAAGAACCAGGTAATATCAAGCTTGTTACACAAGAACCATCCATCAAAGAACCAGTTAATACTGAGCCTCTTACACAAGAACCAGGAATGGACAAAATTATTGATGAGGAGGTTGTTACACAAGAACTAGTTAATACTGATCTTGTCACACAACAACCAGGAACGTATTAAATAATTGATGGTGAGGTTGTCACACAAGAACCAACCTCTGAAGAACTAGACAATACTGAGGCCATTGCACAGGAACCAATCAAAGTAAAGGTGGAAGAAGGGGAAACTAGCAGGAGGAGTCCCATGAAAGGTAAGAATAAACCTTCCTCTCTAGTTAAACAAGTTATGAAATTAAAAATAAAAATTTGAAATTGAGGCAGAAAATTAGGGGACTGAAGAGACAAATTAGCGAATTGTTCAAGACTGTAGGATTAAACACCCCTGYTAATGTGGCCAATTTTTTTGATAAAGTGACCTCTCTAGAAAAAGTGGCAACTAAGAAACCAAAGTAAGATCCCTATTTAGTTTGGGAAGATATTTTTAGACCTATGGGATATTCACCCCGAGACATAAAGTTCATAATGGAATCTACACAGACGTAAGTGGAAACCAGGGAAGTTGGAGTTTCTACCTCTGAATATCCCTCCTTTTTATAGGCATAGCTTGATAAGTGGAAGGAATTAGAAATGTCCTACCAAGAGGGCATGGTCCTTGTTGGGCTTGTATTTTGATTGTTTTGTGGTGATGATTGAATCCTTTTTGAACCGGTATTATATATGTTATTGATCATTTTGAAGAAGTTTTTGAAGGATTTTGTATCAATTCATCATGGATTTACAACAGGTATGTGAAATCAATATTTTGCAATGGTTTTGAGTTAAATTTAGTTCTATTTGATGATTATAAATATCTAATGTGTGATTTGTGTGTAACAGGGAGAATTCACAATCCAATCCTCCATTTGGTAGCTCGTTAGACACTCCATCCAACACCCTATCTGGTACGTGATCCGACACTCCATCCGACACACGATCCAACACTTGGAGTGTAGGCGAGTTGGCGGTTAGCGTATTGGCATCCTATTCTGGGATAATCGACGACCTGTGTTTTGTGCCCCATCGTGGCCTCCAACTACTGAGCTCCTGACATCTTAGATTAGGCAGTTATGATAATCGCTAAGTGGCTCATTCAGTTTCTAGAAGCCAAAGACTGTTAGAGCGCATTTAATGGAAGTTGCCATTTTTAGAGGAGATTGACCCTTCCAGTGGTCAACCACTCGAACTGTGGTCATTATAAATACCACCAGTAGTGTCCAGACCACAAGACAAAATTTTAAGAATATTTTTATTGTGTAATTGAGACATCTCTGCAAACTTATGTTCAGACTGCATTTTTAAGTTAATGACAGAACCGTGTTAATTTGATCTTGCGATTTGTTGTTGAGGAGTAGCCACGACCTGTTGGGGGGGAACCAATGGTCTAGGTGAACACTTAGATACATAGATCATGTATTTGAGTTGTGTAGTTATAATTCACTTCATTTATTTGTTATATGTATTTTGTAATTTTAAATGTTGTATTTGTTGTTTACAATTTAATTGTCTAATTTCTCTTTTGCAGGTTGCTTATAGAAGATAGCTATTTGTTATTTTGTGTCTTTTATTTATTAGTAACTGGCTTGCAAGATACTAACTTAGATGGTGTGTTAAAGGGTTAAATTATTTTTTGCAGGTTAAAACAGAGTAATATTTAGAACAGAGTACTAGTTTAAGACAGAGTTTCTTTTGCAAGTTTTGATGGATAAATAATTTCAAGTTTTGTTAGTTGATTTAATTCTCAGTTCAAGTTATGCTTTCATAGATCTATTTTGCTTATCAATCTCATTTTAGTGTGCTAGATAGAAGTATATTTTGGATTATGTTTTTACAAGCATGTTAGTTTGAAATTTGAATTTTAAAGATAGGATTAAGCCCAGTTTAATTATGAAATTCCAGTTTTAGATTCAAGTTGCAATTTTAATTAAAATATTGATTTGAATTAATATTTTTAGTCATAAGTTTATAATATTGTGAATTTACTTGAGTTATCATAAGAGTGCATTTAAATTAGTATAAGAGTTTTTTTATCCTCAATGATTGATGCACGAAATTTAAAGATCACATGGATTTTCAGGATATTTAATGTTTCTTCTATGATGGCAAAGCTTTCGTTAGATTGCTTGATTCACACTTTTCATTTCTCCGTATAAGTCAACATTGAATTCATTCCTCTTGAACTATCACTAATCGTCATATGCCATCGTTATGTTATTAAGAACCGGAGACATAATCATCATCTTTGAGTTTCCTGTTATTGCAGATTAAGAATAGTTTTGATTAATTTTTGAATATAGTCATGATGCTTTTTGATTAAGTAGGTTAAGATTTCTCCTTTGCAAAATAGAAATGATTATGAGTTTTGTTTTAAGAATTTAGTTTACTTGCTCAATAGTTTTGATGAGTTTACTTGCCGAGTAGGTTCAATAGGTTAGTTGTTTGATTGCTTATTTTCTTAAAGATAAAAGATCAAAGTAATTTATTTGTTGTTGCTCATTAGATTGAATAGGTTAACTTGTTCAAAGTAGGGTTTGAGTTGCTTCTTTAGGAATAATCCATCGATCCATTGTTTAAATTTTCTTAGGGTAAATAGTTCAAGTTATTTAATAGGACTTGCTAATTGATAAAGGTGAAAGAGTCATTTCTTAAGTAGACTAATCCTTAGATAGACCATCCCCTTAGATAGACAATACTTCCTCTAGCTTTTCTTCCTTGGCACATATAGTTCTACAAATATAAGTTTACTTACTCTGGGTTGAGAATTTAATTGAGGGGTTTAGTGCATATAGAATACCCATCATTTTTGGCATCGTTGCCAGGGAGTTGTCTTAAGGTAGGAAATAATTATAAGATAGATCATTTCTGAACCTTAGCATTGGTTTGGTGGTGGGGGAACTTTAAGACGAGAGGTAAGAACCTGCACATATGTTATAGCAGGTTCCCCCAAACCCAATGGAAGTTTTTATTTTTATTTTATTTCATGAACAAACCTAGGGACCCAAAGGGAATATACGTTAAAACCAAACCAAAGCTTTCGACCAAGGTTCCTTCTGACCTTTTTTGGAGAAAGAACACTCCACTCATAAACTCTGCAGACCAATACCGTAAAGTAGGGGTTAGCTCAATCCAAAGAGCTAAAGCAGGCTCTGAAGAGACCAAAAAATGGAGCACTATAGAGAAGAAAATTGAAGCATCAATAATCATGGGACATGAGGCAAGACCACTCGAGCCTTCTCTAGAACCAACCAACAAAACCATTTTTTTTCACCAAATTTCTGGACATGTAGAAGCCTTCAGTAGTCATCCGGGAAGAAGAAGAAGAGGAAACCCCCAAAAAACCCATGGATGACACTAGGTGGGAAGTTGTTATCATTCCTAAGGACCAAGAACCCAAGCTTCCCCAAAATGAACCTTCACAAATTACGAATCCCCCTCCTTATCTAGAAAGATTAGTGATTGAGAAACCTACCACCCGACCGAAATTTGACATCTTGAATGAATTGAAGAATATGTATGTCAAAATTCCCTTGCTACAAGCCATTAAGAATATTCCAATATATAGTAAGGTGGTCAAATAATTGTGTATTAAGAAGCCAGGAAGGAAGCAGAAGGATCCTCCAATAGTACATTTGATAGGAGAAATTTCTGAGTACATATCAGAGAAGCCTAAGGTCGCAAAATATGGGAACCCAGGAAACCCCGTAGTGACCATAACCATTAATGAGGTTTCCATCAGAAACACTCTCATATACCTAGGCGCAACCATCAATGTTATGACTGTTATTACCTTGGAGGAATTACAGTTAAAACCTCTTCTTAGACCTACCTTGACTATTTTGGAATTAGCAAATAAGACAAAGGTTATACCTGAAGGAATATTGGATGATATCATAGTTACTTTAGCCTCATGGGAGTACCCAGTAGAATTTATTTTCATCCACTCAAAGGATCCTACCAAAGGGCATCCCGTTATTTTGGGAAGACCTTAGTTAGCCATAACCAATGCATTTATTAGGTGTAGAGAGGAGAAATGACCATCTCAAATGGACTCTCTATACAGAAGATCACCATATATCCACCAACTCAACCTATCATGGAGAATCTATGGTGGCTTGAATTTCCATACGAGAATGAGGACTAGGAAGAGCCTGTGTTGCCAAGTGATCATTCATGGGCACTTCAGGAGAACATAATGGAAAATGTGCTAAACCAGTTTATTTCTACCATCACATGTGTTGATTTTCCACAATATTTTCCCCAATTTGAGTACATGTTTGGGGAAGAATTTCAAGAACAGTTGGACCCATCTATTTTTTCTTCGACATCCTTAATTTATCTTCGAGATAAATGAGTCTACCACATATTACACCATGCCCTACGATATTAGTCCAGGGAAATTTCTACATATAAATTCCGGACTAGATGCAGACCAACAAAAGAAGTTAGCAAATGTCCTTAAAGAACAATCAGGTGCATTTGCCTGGGAATACACTAACATGAAGGGTATACACCCTAACACATGCATTCATCACATATATACCTAGGGGGAAGTAACACCTGTTAGGCAACCTAGAGGAGGATGAACCCAACAGTCAAGGATATAGGTAAAGAGGAGATACAAAAGTTATTAAATGTCGTATTTATTTACCCCATATACTACAATAAATGGGTATCCCCGCTTGTAGTGGTTCCAAAGAAAGTAACTGGGAAATGGAGAATTTGTGTCAATTTCCAAGAACTTAAGAAGGCCACTCTAAAGGATTATTTTTATCTTCCTTTCATTGACCAAGTCTTGGACACCCTGTCAGGAAAGAAATATTTCTCCTTTTTAGATGGATATAGTGGGTACAATCAAATTCTCATAGCACCCGAGGATCAGGACAAGACTACCTTCACTTGTCCTTGGGGCACCTATACCTATAGGATCTTACCATTTGGATTGTGTGATGCTCCTGCCACATTTCAACAAGCATTACTAGGGATATTTGTTGATCTTATTCATGATTGTGTAGAGGTATACATGGATGAATTTACAGTATATGGAAATACTTACCAGGAATCCTTATATAACTTAGAAAAATTCCTTATCAGATGCCAAGAAATGAACCTCTCCTTAAGTCATGAAAAATGTAAAATTTTGTTGACTAAAGGAGTGGTTCTGGGACATCACATTTCATCTGAAGGGATTAAATTTGATCCTGCTAAGATTGAGGTCATCGTCAGACTTCCACCCCCCAAGACTCAAAAAGACGTGAGAAGATTTATTGGACATGCTGGATACTACCAACAATTTATTGAAAATTTCACAAAGATTGTTGCACCCATGTTTGGATTGTTAATAAAGGATGTTGATATTCTTTGGACTGAGCAGTGTCAAATTGCCTTTGAAAATATTAAAGCTAAGTTGTCTGTGGAACCAGTTCTTAGGGGGGGCAATTGGGTTCTTCCATTTCACATATCCACTCATGCCTCCGACACTATAATAGGAGGAGTATTAGGACAGAAAGAAGACCATCAATCCTATGCCATTTATTTTGTGAGAAAGAACTTGTCCCCTACCGAGTTAAACTATACAGTTACCGAAAAGGAATTCTTGGTAGTAGTTCATGCTATCAATAAGTTTCACCACTACATCATGGGTTACGAAATATTTGTACATACAGATCACTCTTAGATTTCTCATGAATAAACCCATTACTAATGGAGGAGTGACTAGGTGGCTCCTACTATTGCAAGAGTTCAATATCACCATCCTTGACCAACCTGGAAAGGAGAATTTGGTTGTTGATTTTATTTCACGCATAAAACAGGAGGATGATGATATTCCCGTTGATGATAGTTTCCCATATGAGAACCTTTTTTACCTCTCTATAAATACCCCATGGGTTGCAGATATGGAAAACTATTTGGCTACTAGGAAGTTACCATCTCATTTGTCACCTCATGAAAAGTGTAGAATTATTACGCAAAGTGCCAATTACTCTTGGAATGACCATGGCCTTTTTTGTACTGGTCCAAACTTGATTATTTGTAAATGTGTCCGAGAAGGTGAGATACCAGAAATCCTATGAATCTGTCGTGATGGACCATGTGGTGGCCATTTTTCTGAAAAATATACAACATATAAGGTGTTACATTCAGGTTACTATCGGCCTAACATTTTTAAGGATGTTGCCAAATATGTAAGGAGTTGTGATAGATGTCAAAGGATAGGAAGACCCACGTCAGCTAACGAAATTCCCTTGCATTCATGAGTTATGATAGAACCTTTCGATAAATTGGCCCTTGACTTTGTAGGACCAATTTCACCCATGTCTCGTAATAAAAATTATATTTTGGTTTGTACAGATTATGTCACCAAGTGGGTATAGGAAAAAGCCTTATTCAGGGCTACTGAAAAATCCATTTTCGAATTCATTTATGAAGACATATTTACCCACTTTGGTGTTCCTTGTGAAATTGTTACAGATCAAGGCACTCAATTCACTTCCAAGCTGATAAGAGAACTAATGGAGAAATATGGGATCAAACACTGCATGTCTTCTCCATATCACCCATAAGATAATGGGCAGGTAGAGTCCACAAACAAAGTTTTGGAAGTTGTCTTAACCAAGAATGTTCAATTGCATCATCAGGATTGGGATGATAGGCTTCCAGAGGCTTTGTGGGCATATCAGACCACTTGGAGAAACACCACTGGGCATACCCCTTTATGAGCTAGTGTATGGGAAAATAGTACTTCTACCAATATAATTCCAAGTAAGGACCTTTTGTTTTACCACAGAATTGAGATTAAACTTAGATGAGTCTCAGAAACAATGAGCCCTACAATTAAACGAGTTGGATGATTTCAGGCAATATTCTATCCAACGAACAATATTAGTCCAAAACCAGAGGAACAAGTGGCATGACAAGTTTATTAAGAAGAAACACTTCCAACCTAGTGATTGGGATTTGTTGTTTCAATCTCGATTTAAAACTTTCAAAGGAAAACTTACCACTTGGTGGTTGGGTCCTTATGAGGTAGTCATCGTGTATGACAATGGGGCTATGAAAATTAAAACAATTGACGATGGACAAGTCTCCTTCATAGTAAATGGACACCGACTCAAACTTTATCATAGACCCATTTCCAAAGAATATTTTCTACTGGTCATGTCAATTGATAAGGCATTGGCCTTAGTAGATGGGGAAGTTCCCCCTTGTTCTTGAATGTTTTTTTAAATTTTCAACTGTACATATGTAAATAATTTTGAAGTATGTTGATAGACAATTCTAGAGATTTTTGTAGGTATTTATTTCACCAGGAGTATAAAATTTCAAGGAGACATAAAGGGAATTAGTTTCCTTCAAAATAATGCAATATTTAAACCTTGTTGTCTTCTAAGCATCAATTGAATAATGAATTGCAATAATTATCCACATTTTTGTAAATATTTCCATCTTCTTTTTCTCAAGGCGTTTTTAATGGAAGTTTCTCTTAAATCTTCACCACTAGAGAATATAAGGAAGTGATACCTTAACCATAAAACTTAGAGGTTATTTGTATAGTTTCCCCAAGAACCCTGAGTAAGTGAGTAAAGTATCTTTATTAAAGAGTAACAAGGAGGTCCGATTAGCGGTTAGCCATGGAAACATCACAATAACTTAAAAAAAAAAAAGTGAGTTGAGCCTAAAGATACCTTTATGTTCTTTCCCAATGGTACCATCCACTACACACTACAAATGCTTGATTATACTATATATTTAGATAGGATAAGTCCGCTTAAGTACCCCTTACATCAGGAAAATATATAAGGAATGCATAAAGGAGAGTCATCCTCTAACATAAATACCATCCCAATTTAAAAAAAAAAAAAAAGGAAAAAATATTTTTTTTTCTAGAGTTGTCCCCCGATCTTCTTGCACAAAGAAATCTTATATTAAAATCTTAAAAGATGGAGGGGAAATATTTGAGGTTGTAAGAGGCTAACCCTCTAGGATACTGAATAGGTCTACTGGCAGTAGGTACCAGCCTGTGGTATGACTAGGTAAACTCATCGGAGTACTGAATAGGCTTGCTAGAAGTGGGGCATTCTACCTAACAAGGATGATAATCTGACAAAAAATAAAAAATTCCTAAATCTTAAAACTTGTCCTGATTTATGACATTACTTGTAGACAAACCTGACAAGAAGTATGTATGGTTAACCTAAGGTAAATGAACTCCATAAATATTCCATTGGGAACTAACTTTGAGACTATCTTAAAACTCTCTCGCCTACCTCTTCTTAATTATATGTACGATGTTCTATCCTATAGGTGGGGCCATATTCTAACTGTCTCATCAGACTGATATGTGAAATTTATCTCTACGCTTAACAAGCTATAAATCTTCAACTATTGGGAGAATTGATAGGTTTCCTATATTTTTTATTGTGAGGTGTCACAATACTTAGGAGTGGGGTAGGGGTTTCATGAGCTAACAACTGACAACAGTGCCTACCTATAATCTATGAGAAGAAGAAGTAGAATATTTGTAAAATGTTTTGTATGTTGTTTTCATGATATGGGCTATTATATCAACAGTTATTTTTTATTGAAATGCTAAATTCACTACATGTGTAATAAACATGTTGTACATTTCTTTAAAAGACCACTTAACTTGTTTTTCTTTACAGAATGTTCATTACAAACTTGTGTTACATGCCTTGATATAGAGGAACATATTGTTATAATGTGCAAGCACGGTGACAAAGTAAGTAACAGTGGAACACTCTTATCTTGTCTCTGCTCCTGTTCACCATGATTGTCAGAAGTGTCTAAGCTGAGTATTATGGACAAAAAATCCATTACAATACGAACAAATTTCATTTTGCACAGGAGTACCATATGGACTGTCATATATAATGCCATTTGGAATACCATATGGGGTGCCCTGTGGATGACTGGATGATGTACCATATGAAGGATCAGATGAGGTGCACACACATAGTAAGTGAGCACGATTGCAGGTAAACATGAATCGTTTGAATTGATCTGACTGTCAATTTGTATTATGAGATGGATTAAATGGCATTTGATAATTAAATTATACATATCTAAATGCATTTTTATCATCAAATGTCCAATTCAAAGACTTGGACATTGATCTAATTCTCTCATCGCTACATTTGCCTCCAAAGGACACCCTTCGAATTTAAAATCGGTTCAGTCATAGTCACACATGGAAAATTGTGTGTGATGAATTCATCAACGAATTCAACTATTTCCACCTTGAGCACATTCAAAATCGGAGGGTTAGCTCCAAATGGATATTTCACTCATGCATGTTCATTGTGTTGCGCTCATCTTCTACCCAATTGCAGTCATCCTCTGCTCAAATTTGATCCTATGTCCAATTCTTCTCCGCTGCTCATCCTTCGCACTGTAACCATACCCAAATGATATGATCCTTCCTCCTATGTCAAACTCTTGACCATCCTCGAATTTGCAGAGTGTAAGGAGGTCTTACTTCACGCAGGGTGGGGACCATTCTTGGCCTGTCTACAGGGCCATGACGATGGTGTTTCGCTAAACTTTTCCCTCGTATTCAATGGGATGATGGTGCTCGTGGGGTATTTGGCCTTCTTGGTCTCTAAGAAGTCAATTTCCTCAACCATGAAGCTTCTAAGGGTTGGATATATTTGGTTCAAGCACCACCAATTTCCACAGTCAAGCTACAACATATTTTTCAAGCCTGAGTTTCAGAATGTTTCTGGAGCTAATGGGTACTCCAAAGAGTGGATTAAACATGAGTTGATTAACCCCTTGATATTCATTACCATAATTATTACTTATGAATGTGGATACTCTGTTTTTAAATCTTGCAATTTTCGTTTGTTAGCTCATTTCCAATTTAACAAGCCCTTGAATTTTCCTTTTTATTTCTTGAAAAGTCTTGAGAAGATGTCTTCCCAAGTATGAAATAATGTGGCCAATCCTCATAACAGTATATTCCACCATGACCTCATCAAATTTATTGTCATATCCAAGTTGAAAAAAAAGAGGACGACATGGGATGAAATAATCTATCAATTTTCAAACCCCCATCTCACAATCAAGACCAACACAAAATCACTTGATTTAGGGACTGTTACTCCATCCAAACCTCATTCTCCAAAGACTCCAAACCCTCCTACTCAAGCTATCTCTCTTCCTAAATAGAAGACCAAGAAACTTTTTCATACCATTGTAGCCTCATCGGGCAAGAAAACTAAAATCCTATTGATAATTCTCCAATGCCCTCAACATTTATTGATTCTCAACCCAATAATTTGCAAGAGGCAATTCAAGAAGATTTCCCTATAGTCCCTACGAATAGAAGAGGAGCCAATTGGTTCAAAAGAGTATATTTTTGAAAAATTACCTAGAATGTGAGTGGGAAGCCTAATGTAAAACCCCCAAGCACTTCAGATCCTATCCAAGTATCTTCCGATCTTGAAATACCCCATAAAAGACTTAGGGAAGTTTCTACCGAAGAGTTGGAGCCTGATAGAGAAGTAAAATATGAACCCATTCCCTCTCATAAACCCTCTGTTACTCCTACCTCACAAATACCTACACTATATCCCAAAGATGATAGACTCTCTACATCCATAAAGGTATCCAATACCTCCTCTGAGATATCTGATCATACTCCAGTCATTTAAAAATTACAACACGAAAATGTTCAGTTGTTGCAATAGTTGGAAGAGAGGAATACCATGGATAGGCATCTCCACCATGACAATGCAGTATTACAAGAAAAAGTGAATTCCCTGCAACGATTGGTTGATCAAATGACCAATGACAATTGTACCCTTCGTGCATAATTGAAACATCGCAAGAGGGACAAGACAAAGTCTTTAGGGAAAGAAGCTTCTAAAGCTAATCCATCCCCTTCTCAGCAAGTCTAGTCATATTGGGTAATTCATTTTTGTTTGCAATGGGACCTGCAAATCCTTAGGCGTGGGGGTAATGTTGGGCTCGTATTTTGATTATTTTTTGGTGGTGATTGAATCCTTTTTGCACCAGTATTATATATTTTATTGATCATTTTGAAGAAGTTTTCGAAGGATTTTGTATCAATTCATCATGGATTTACAACAGGTATGTGCAATCAATATTTTGTAATGGTTTTGAGTTAATTTTAGTTTGATTTTATGAATATAAAGATCTAATGTGTGATCTTCGTGTAACAGGGTGAATTTACAATCCAATCCTCCATCTGGTAGTGCATTCGGCACTCCATCCATCACCACATCCGGTATGTGATCTGGTACTCCATCTGGCACGAAATCCAACACTTAGAGTGTAGGCAAGTTGGCGGTTAGCATATTGGCGGCATGTGCTCGGACAATTGACAACCCAGGTTTTCTGCCCCCTCGTGGCAGCTACTGAGTTCTTGACATCTTAGATTAGGCAGTTATGCTAATCGTTGAGTGGCTCGTTTAGTTTCTAGAAGCCAAAGACTGTTAGAGCACATTTAATGGAAGTTTTCGTTTTTAGGGGAGGTCGACCCTTCCAGTGGTCGACCTCTCGAACTGTAATCTTTATAAATACCACCAGTCGTTGCCATACCACAAGACATAATTTTAAGAATATTTTTATTGTGTAATTGAGACATCTCTGCAAACTTATGTTCATACTATGTTTTTAAGTTAATGACATAACCGTGTTAATTTGAGATTGCAATTTGTTGTTGAGGAGTAGCCACGACTTGTTGGGGGGCCCACCAGTGTTCTGGGTGAATACTTAGATAGATAGATTGTGTATTTCAATTATGTAGTTATAATTTACTTCATTTCTCTGTTATATGTATTTTGTAATTTTAAATGTTGTATTTGTTGTTTACACTTTAATTGTCTAATTTCTCTTTTGCAGGTTGCTTATAGAAGATAGCTATTTGTTATGTTGTGTATTTTATTTCTTAGTAACTGGCTTGCAAGATACTAACTCAGATGGTGTGTTAAAGTGTTAAATTATTTTTTGTAGGTTAAAACAGAGTAGTATTTAGAATAGGGTATTAGTTTAAGACATAGCTTCTTTTGCAAGTTTCGATGGATAAATAATTGCAAGTTTTGTTAGTTGATTTAATTTTGAATTCAAGTTATGTTTTCATAGATCTATTTTGTTTATCAATCTTGTTTTAGTGTGCTAGGATAGAAGTAGATTTTGGATTATGTTTTTACAAGCATGTTAGTTTGAAATTTGAATTTTAAAGATAGGATTAAGCCCAGTTTAATTATGAAATTCCAGTTTTAGATTCAAGTTGCAATTTTAATTAAAATATTGATTTGAATTAATATTTTTAGTCATAAGTTTATAATCTCGTGAATATACTTGAGTTAGCATAAGAGTGCATTTAAATTAGTATAAGAGTGTTTTTATCATCGATGATTGATGCATGAAATTAGAGATCACATGGATTTTTAGGATATTTAATGTTTCTTCTATGATGGAAAAGCTTTTGTTATATTGCTTGATTCACACTTTTCATTTCTCCGTAGAAGTAAACATTGAATTCATTCCTCTTGAACTATCATAAATCATCAGATGCCATCGTGATGTTATTAGGAACCATAGACATAATCACCATCTTTGACTTTCCCGTTATTGCAGATTAAGAATAGTTTTGATTAATTTCTAAATACAATCATGATGCTTTTTGATTAAGTAGGTTAAGATTTCTCCTTTTCAAAATAGAAATGATTATGAGTTTTGTTTTAAGAAAAGAGTTTATTTGCTGAATAGTTTTGATGAGTTTACTTGTTGAGTAGTTTTAATAGGTTAGTTGTTTGATTGCTTATTTTCTTAAAGATAAAAGATCAAAGTAATTTATTTGTTGTTGTTCATTAGATTGAATAGGTTAACTTGTTCAAAGTAGGTTTTTATTTGCTTCTTTAGGAATAATCCATCAATACATTGTTTAAAGCTGCTTAGGGTAAATAGTTCAAGTTCTTTTATAAGACTTGCTAATTGATAAAGGTGAAAGAGTCATTGATTAAGTAGATTGATCCTTAGATAGACCATCCCCTTAGATAGACAATACTTCCTCTAGATTTTCTACCTTGGCACTTACAGTGCTACAACTCTAAGCTTACTTACCTCGGGTTGAAAATTTAATTGAGGGGTTTAGTGCATATATAATACCCATCAGTCCCCCTCAAGGAACATTGACAAATTGTTTGAAACATGGAAAGGAAGAGACCATATGAACTAACCATTTATAGGATAGAAAAAGAGAAATGGGGAGAAGATCAGAGGAAGATCAAGGATGCACATGATCATGTTAAGAAGAAGAAGGAAGAAAAGCATCATATAGGCTCATTCATTCAAGATTTTTTGAAATGCAGAATGCCTTCTCCTATGTATGCTCTATTTACCCATTATCCTTTTTCATCTCACATCCATAATTGAGTATAGACCCTACATGTTCACACATGTTAAAGCCTTTTGGAGGGCCTTTTATGAAGTTGATGAGATCACACAATACTCTTTATGTGAAGTTTATTTTCATGATATTATTCTTCCATATGAAAGAGAGTTCAATTATATGCCCTACATAGGAGACCTATAGTTGTGAGATTTTGTATCCTATCTATTGCATCAAGTTAAATAGAAATTGGCCCATGAGATTTCAGAAAGGAACCAAGACACATGTGAGTTAAGGGTTAGAGAAGAACTTGCTAATGCAACTAACTGTATAAGGGCCCAAGCCGTAATTACCAGGTCTCCTGATCTTTCATGGTGGGTTGTGAATCTTTAGACATAGGTACTCAACCAGTGTGTTGGTTGTATCAACGATATAACAACTGAAGCCTTGCAGGGTTACCAAAAAACATGGGAGTTATCTACAGAGCAATAAGAATCAAAGATCCCTTTGGGTTTCCAAACATCAGAAGGGCCATGGGACGATTGAACAAGTACCTTCAATGTATTGAAAAGAGAGGACCTCAATGGATTGTCATGAAGTTTTATTTCCCTCTTATTTGGTATCTTGTGGATGAGTATTGTCCCATGTATGAATTTTCAAAAGCATAGAAACATTGGGATGTGAGAATTAAGTTGTTAGCATGATTTAGGGCCCCTAAAGAAGATACACATGAATCTTACCAACTTAACACACTGCGTGAGACCTATTCTTGGGATAACCAAGATCTCAGATAGAAGTTGGTTGCATGAGAACATGCAACATGGCTAGTTGGGGGTAGATGTTGGGCCCATGATTTGTATCCCTTTTTTCCATCAGTTTACCCTATTTTCAAGATATTTTGAGCGATCTTTTCCTCTATTTTGATAATATATTTCCTATGACTCTATGTTTTGACCCAAGGTACAACCTTTTATGAATTGCATTATTTGAGTATTAAATAGGTTGTTAAGTGGGTTCTTACTTGATTTCAAGTTTATTAATGAGATGGATGGGAAGTGTATACTTGCAGGATGGAAACATGTTGTGTTCATTCAAGGTCTTGATGTTGTAACTTCTTCATGAGCTCATATGGTGTACCATTTTGGTATGTTGTTACTTCTAGATGTTTTTACCCTTGGAACTATGATGTTGACATTTCCACGATCCCATTGATACTTGAGCATTTGGTATTTGATCGATGCTCAAGTGTAGGAGTAGAAAAACACAAGCATGGAAAGGATGAGTCACCAAAAAAAAAAAAGAGTATTAGTTGTTGCCGCTATTCGTGGTTGTGATAATATACCAAAATGCTCTATTTTGTATATCGGTTGTAATAGCACGGATATTCAACATATATTGTTCTATGTATTGATAAGATCAAATATTATATTTTTAAAAGGTTGTTGTATAGAAATGTATAGATAATCAAAACCCTCTCAGGTTGAGGGGGTTGGATAAGGAAGAACAAAGTGCACAACAACATTTTGGAAAACTCATTGTATCATTATTTTTTCTACAATACATGAGTATGATAGTTCATGTGATTTGAATATCAATCCGTGAGTTATTTTAGCATCCCTGATTGGTGAAGGAAGGGCCCCCTTCGCTAATCAGGTGATGCAGTTTCATTTGTTTAGTAGTAGATTTATCATAGTATATTTAATAAATTCAAGTGTTGTAACCATTCATATTGTATGAACTGTTACTTGTAGAGCTTGGTTGATTATTGAAAATCTTTGCTACTATTGTTACTTTTGTTGGTTAAGAGTTTCATTGTGGTTCTTGTATCGATTGGATTTATATTTAAGATATGATATCTTTTTTAATATCATAGTAGGTGCATTCTCTTTAAAATTATCGTGAACCCATGATTGATCAGGAGTGTTGTTGGATTGCTTTTATTGAATTGTGATATCCTTTCCAACAAGAGTTATGATTCCCCTTTCAATGTTGTATGGATTGGATGAGATCTTTTTTTCAGTGAGTACTTGATTGGATCGAGTGTGATTTCCCATATTCATGATATTTAATAGGATTTTATATAGATATTTAGAGTGCGAATTTGTTTAGAAAGAGAATAGATTGATTGATTTTCCATCCATTAAATTGCACAATCATTAGAATTACCAGCATTATAAAGGAAATTATAACATGCATAGACTTTGCACATGGCCTTGAAGTAAAATATGACCTATGGCTTGAAAATTAATGTGAGTGTTGTTTAGATGTTCTATAAGGACATATAAAATCCCCAACATGTTGCTTCTATATTATTGGAATTAGTTGGATCATCCCTCATAAACTATCGTATTATTGAACAAGAAAGCACAATAGAAGCTAAAAGGATTAAAATCAGGCAACTAAGGGCCAAAATGATATCCCAAGTAGTGAAAGAAGTGATGAATCATATACCTAGTCCTAAATGGAAGAGACCCAAGAGCCTACTCGTATGAAATTTTTCTAGACAAGTACATAAGACTCATTGAATCGAGATAAGGAAGTAATGGAAGAGATCATAAAGTGGAGAACTATTGAGATTCTAGTAGAGAAACAATTATCCCCTTAGTACAAAATGAGTAGGTAACTTATAATCTACAAGAAAATTTTCAAAAACTTTAAAAATACAATATACGAATACCATCAAGCAATTGGAGAACAAAAAATTAACCATAAGGGAAGAACTAAAGAGGTAGCGAGAGGATATTGAAACCAGGTTTGAAAAGATTGTCATATTGGAGAGCTCCATTTTTAGGGATGCAAAAATCACAAAATGATGTTGTCATGTAGACCTCCTGCAAGAATTTATACATTTTACTTAAGATAACAGTGGTATAAGTTCTAGTTGCACAATATTTTTGGATATTTTCCATTCCATATGGATAACTAGAAACACTTCACTAAAATATATCAAAATTTCCATGAGAAGGAGAAAAACTTGATATTTGAAATCTATTGGCACAATTATTATGATGTGCCTCATCCTTTCAAATGGTCTCCCAATCCTTATGTGGGAGATATGTAATTGAGGGAATTTTGTACTTGGATATAAAATGAGAAGATTAGGGCCATAAAAGCCCAAAGGTATAGAGCATAGGATATCAATATTAATTTGTGGGTAAGGGTTGAAATCATAAATCCTAGAAATGTATTGAGAAACCATGCCCAAATTACTTCATATGTATATTTTACTCCAATTTTTAGGGAGAAGTAAAAGGAAGCCATAATGCAATACCAAACCACTATGAAGAACTATAATCATAAAATATTACAATTATGTGAAAGCAATTGGGAGGAATTAACTCTTGAACTAAATAAAATAGAGCCTCACTCCCCAAAAGGTATAAATACTACCCTATATAGATCATAGTTGTATGTGGATACTTTAAAGAACATGGAACAAAATTGGATTCACCTAAGATTCAAATTCCCTCTTCTCCTCCATCCTACTCCATCATGAAAATCTATAGGAGAGATAGACATAGATAGAGAAAAGAGAAGGTGGAGCACAATGGAACAAGAAGGAGGTTACCATAAAATACATTATGTTGCACACATTACAACATACAACCTTAGAGATATATGGAAGGAGAAGCAATCAAATGATGAGGAGTAAGCAGAGCATAATACTAGTTTGGAGGTTTATGTTTGTTGCATAAATGCATGAAACCCTCAAATTGGGGGGTTATGATGGGCCCCTATATTATCATATATTTCCCATCCTTTTTGTCATTAATTATTAATATATTTACCTCATTGAACTAAGACTTTCTTAAGAACTCTTTTTTTTTAATGTCCAAACTAGATAATGTTTTTTGTCATGAATTATTAATATATTTACTTCATTGACCTAAGACTTTCCTAAGAAATTTTTGTTTAATGTCCAAACTAGATGATGTTGACATATGTTTATTCAAATGAATATGCTTAGCTTAATATCAAGAGACTATCAGTGAATGTCAGATATATTGGACATTTTTTAGTTTATTTTATGATTTAAAATTATGTGAACTAATGTTGATTGGAGAGAAGAAATTTTATTGCAACAATGGTTGAGGACTTCGACCATACACCAAAAGGAGGTTCAACCCTTGTATAACTATGCATGTTCAATACCAAGAGAATCTCAATCAAAGGATTAAGGAATGAACAATTCAAGGGATCTTTTCCTTCTCATATATGAAGGTRGACACCACACTGCTAGTGTTAGGAGAAAGAAATTAACTCATGAAGTAGTTCAATCCTTCCAAATCCGAGTATATTTTGAAACTTAAACTACTTAGAGGAGGAAGAATAAACCTCTAGAACTCAACTGTTAGGAAATTAATSTTTCCAAGMTAAACCTAATAGAAGAGAGGAAGAAATATTTAAGCTATAAAATAAATGAAAAAGGAAACACATAATACACAAAGATTTTACCGTAGAAACCCAAATGAGAAAACGGGAATTCCTTGATCATATTTATCTCTTGTTGTCTTATTCATTCAGAATAAAAGGTGTACAAGCCTATCCTTGGTTCACACCTAAGACACAATCAACATCATGCCCTCTTTCTTTACACAATAACAACCATATAGTCAATTTGGCTTACATATACATGAACAACAACCTATAAATGATTGATCCAAGGATTATCTTTTACAACATTACAACATGCCTTATTTATAGGCTTTACAATAGGAAAAACCCTAAATAATGGTTCCCAAAAATAGGTACAGATCCACATAGATCATTGACTACAAATCATGTGAATCTTGAGATTCTGTTACAGTGGACTACCAAGTTGTATTACCAGTCAGATACCAATCGGTCTTCATTCGGTTTCCACACGACCTCCTATCGACCTCTTGTCGGTTGACCTATTCTACTTGTTTTCAATCACTCTAAATTCGACTTTTCCTAGTCGATCCATCTCGACCTTCGAATTTCACTGTCGATCAATCCACCTCAACCCAACTTTCATTGCAAAGAATATAACAACCTAGCATTCTGCCACTTTTTGTATTCTTTTCTCAACCGAGAGTTTCCTAAAGTTTTGTTCAAAAAACCAGGGCTGAAATTCCCATTGCCTCTCTACCCCAAGAGAACTTCACAACACTCACAAACTTGATCAAAGAGTCTTTTATGTTTTCCAATGTGTCTACGTTATCTGGAAGCACCTTGTTTCTTTCCACCGTGTCTCTCACAAAATGGTGTTGTACATCAATATGCTTAGTCTTGGAATGATAAGATGGGTTATTTTCCAAAAATAGTGTTCTTTGATTGCCACAATTTATCTTCACATCTCTCTCCTAAAGCCTAATCCTTGAACATAGTTGTTACAACCATACTTCTTATTTTCTTCCATGAGTGGTTGCCATGTATTTAACTTTTGTTTTTGACAAGGCTACGACTTCATGTCACTTATTCATCCAGTTGATTGCTCCATCGAACATATTTAACACATATCCACTGGTCGACCTTTGTCGATCCATATCTCCAGTCCATTCGACATCGGAAAATACATGTACATCTACTTCACTGTCATTTCTAGGTTTCCCTTGGTAGCATATAGCATACTCTTTTGTGCCACACAAATGCCTTAATACTCTTTTGAAATTTTTCCAATGCTCCTTCCCAAGTGTCGACATGTATCTTCTTAACACTCCCACTGCATGGGAAATGTTTGGTCGAGTGCAGACCATTGCATACATTATACTACCAATATAACTTTCATAGGGAACACCTACCATGTCCTTTATTTATTATGGTGTCTTTGGAAACTATTCAACAGTTAGCCTTGCTCCCACAAGAATTGGCACCTTTACAGGTTTGCAATCTTGCATGTTGAAATGTTTCAAAATTGTTTCAATAGACTTCTTATTATTTAAGCAGATATTTCTAGATGCTCAATCTCTCTTCATATCCATTCCCAGACAGAAGTTCGTTGCACTGATATCCTTCATGTTGAACATGGAGGATAACTTCTTCTTCACCTCCTTTATTGCATCCATGATGTTTTCGATCAAAAACATGTCATCGACACACAATGTTACATATATGAAATTCCCACCTTCTTCCTTGGAATATATGCAGTGATCATATTTACTTCTCACAAGTCCCAAACTAAGGGTGTATGTGTAGAACTTTTGATACCACATCCTTAGTGATTTCTTTAGACCATAAATGGATCTTTTTAACTTGCACACTAGCTCTTTCTCTCCCTTTACTAAAAACCCTTCACGATATTTCATGTATATTTCCTCTTACAGGTCCTCGTATAGGAACATTGTCTTTACATCCATTTTTTCTATATCGATATCAAATGTTATAGCCAGAGACATTATTTCTCTAATGGACATTAATTTTTCAACAGGGGAAAACTCTCACCGAAGTCGACTCCTTCGAATTGGGAATATCCTTTCTCTACCATTTGAGCTTTGAATTTCTTGAATTTACCTTCTACGATTGTTGGACACACCTACCACACTTAGAGGGGGGGTGAATTAGTGTGGGGATATTTTTCCCAAAACTTCCCTCTTACACAAAACTCATTAGTTAACATTCAACATTTTACTCATTACTCATTTTTTTCATTTATAACCAGTTAGATGTGAACACATATCAACAACATATATCAACAATATATCATCAACAAGTCATCAACAAAAGGAACAAAAATAACACAAGATGTATGTACAATTTTCTTTTTATTACAGACTACAATCCTTGGGGTTTTTCAGCAACAACTGAATAGAGTACAACTCTACAAGAGCACCAACTCTATAATGCAAGACTCAGCTTACACACTCAACACCAACTGAGATGAGGAAACAATCCTCAACAGATATCAATCTGCAACATGTACGTGACCTGTCAGTAGTGTAGCTCGTGTGTGTACACGCCCTGGCTCACTACAACCCGTGTATGTACACAACCAGTGTATACAACAACCTACGTATACATTCTAAGCAATTCGGGTTTATCCTTCAAGATCAACTCAGATCCTCTGCAACTAATTTATCATTATATTATGTCTCTCACTATCCAAACTAACCACTAGCCAGTCACAACACATCCAAGATCTCCAATAGCTTACTCATGCTCCACAACCAATCAATATGAATGCTACTCAATCATGCATAAAAAATCACATAATATAGCCATCATAATTGTATTGAATCATAAGAGTGTTTCTCACTCCATCAACCAACATAAACCACTTCATAGAAACCATACAAATAATTTCCTAAGCATTCGCAACACAACAAGCAATAGTATCCATCGAGACAATAATGAAACCACACCAATGTCTCAGTGACAAATTTGAGCCCATAGAATACATATATGGAACCTGGTTCTGTCTTCAACAACTTGTCATCAACTCAAACACAAATCTCCATGATTTTATTCACTGTACATGCCCTGTCCTTATACAACCTGCATATGTACGTGCTCTGGCCCATTACAACCCGTGTATACCTCAGAAACTAGGGTTTCTAAAGCTCCGAGACTTTTTCAGTCAAGATCTTAGATATTGCTGAAACTTTGATGAGTCCATGAGATCATTCTCATGCTCTCTTTCTCAGAATAGATCTTTAATCATGCTCAAGAGATCCACATCAAAGATGCTCTCACAAGAAGCTTTCACAAGAAGATCTCCATCAATACTCCAAAAGATAATCTCACAAGAAGCTCTCCATTGATCCACAAAAAGGATGATCTACAAGAGATCATTTCTATCTTATTTATACTTTCATCCTCTAGGTCACTTAACCCATTTTTAGGTCACTTAGCCCATTTCTAGGTCACTTAACCTATTTTCCTTATTTTAGGGTTAGCCACTTTCCATAAATAGAAAGTTCTCCAACACTTTATCATTTAAATATTCCTTCTTGATTTTATCACCTTAATTTATTATTTAAATAATCCACCTTGAATTTGTCACTTTACTTTATCATTTAAATAGCGTTTTCTTCTTTTATGGCACTGTGACTTCTTTGACCATTTGGGGCTTCAAGCCAACATGTGAGGGTCCTCCAACTTCATAAGGCCATAACTCTCAAACCATGAGGAGTTATGTGACATTCCACATACCACCGGAAATGGCATGACAAGTACTAACCATATAGGATGGTTTCACCAATAAATTCATTGATCTTCATATCATTATTACACATACAAGAATAAGTTCTCTCAACCACAACTCAACCACAAGGGGTCTTCTCGTGAAGGATTTCACCATAAGGGGACCACTTTGGAGTTCATCCATTTGTACTTATTATTAATCATGACAAGACAATACTGAGTCATCAAACTATGCATAATATAAAGAATCCATATTCATCATGTATCAATGACAACTCATTGATCCATCTTCATCTATGCATCTTGATCCATCTTCATCGATTGCTTTCCATTTGACATCTATCATTCTCATCAAGGTTAATACATATACATTGTTCATCAATCATCAATCAATCAAGATTATCAATCAATAAATCCATTGACATCAATCAATCACTTGACATCAATTAATCACTCAATCACTTGACATCAATCCTTTGACATCAAAATAATCAAACCATTGGAATCAATGACAACATGATCCATCAATCTTCTCCTTTGACATTGATGGAAATACCAACATTGATGTCAACACCAATCATTGATGTCAACATGTAGACAAGGCATGCTCTACATCAATAGTCATCAATCACAACCATGTGACTATCTCTCCCATAACAATGTGACTATCTCTTCTCATTAGACTATGTCTTTCTATCATTAAACATCAATCACATCAATGTGACTATCTCTCCCCCTTTGAAATCAATGGAAAAGGGACATTCGCCTCTTGGGGATGCTCCCTTTGCTTGAAATATTCTTGGGGCTTCTCCCCATATCTTTTTTCCACTGAATAATCTCCCCCCTTTTGAACAAGGGATATCAATCTAATGTAATGCTGAAAATACATTGCTCATGATCCCTCTACGACCATTTCTCCCCCTGGAATTATGCCTCTGTACTCTTTTCTCAAGTATAGAGCTCTTTTCTAGGTATGCATCTGATAAGAATTTCCTCCTAGAATAATAAGAAGAATGACTCCCCTATGGGTATGTCTCCCCCTATTTTCAACCAGATCATAGATCAACCACTCTCTTTATGACGATCCTTGGACCTGTTCATGCATCAAACTTGTTCCATACCATACATCATGAAACAAAAGATATGTAAATAATGAAAATAGAGAATCATGAACAAGATATCAACCAAGTACATCATGCACAACATCCATGTGCATTAACCATGTACATAAACATATATCATCCATGGAATGTATCCACCATATGTCAACATGTGCATCTACCAATATGCCAACATGTGCATCTACCAATATGCCAACCATGTGCATTTACCAATTATGCCAACCATGTGCATCTATGAGTGTACCATCATGCATCATCACTTGCACCAAGAAAGTATATCAACCATGCATCAACAAGCTATGACTCCCCAATGATGTACAACATGAATATCAACTCAAATCACCAACTACATGTCTCAATATGTAGCCCAACCACATGCAAAATGCATGCACCATGACATCCAACATATGCTTCCAATAATACATCATAAGATATATCAATGAAACTCAAATATGTACCAACCATGTACCCCAACATATCAACATCAATCCATACTCATGGGTTAGTGCCATGCACCCAAGATTTATTTTACATCGTCACCTTACATGATCTAACATAGAACCATGCAAACCTACAAAAAACCGTGTCAGAACCTACAATAAACAATTTTAGACTCTGCAACATTGAGTTATACCAACATATCAAGCTGCAATCCATGTGCATTGCCTTTTTCCCAAGGTTTTACCACATATACGCGGTCTGTTGCACAACAACGCGCATATGTACGCGACCTATTCAAGGTCAGCCTGCGTATGTATGCAACTGATACCAATGTCACCCACGTATGCCTCAGTATATTACTTACTTGATCTTCCATTCAACCCTTCATTCTGTTATGGCTGCTCTTTCTTCTTCACTCACTTTTGTAGGTGTCCCTGCTCTTCAGAACTTGAGCTCTAAGAATCTATATTTTCAAATATGTCTCCTTTCCTTACTTCATTCCTTCTTCTATCCACGCTATGTGAAGTCCTCATCATGGACTTTCTTCTTGTATTCCAACAATCTAGGGATTTTTGGCCAAATCCACTGTAGTTGTAGCATCTCATGGTGTTACAGTGAACAACAATATGTCCTACTTGATCACATATCCAAAACCTTATGGTGTTATAAAATATTCCATTGTATCTCCTTTCATAAGCTCTACATTCAAAATATTTATGACCATATCCATTATATGAATAACAATGCCCATGAAAAATACTTTCATACCTCTGCTTTGGTGTCCCAAGAGTAGCTTCTTGAGGTCTTCCTTGCTTTTTGAAATTTTCTTTGCCTTTTGTAGATGGTTGCTTTGCAACATTGTCTTCCTTCTTTGATGGACTTGCCTCATGCTTCTTTGAGGTGCTTGCTTCAGCATATGTAGCTTCTTCTTTGTATCCAAGACCTGATTTATCAAGTGGTGATCTTTGACTTTCCAATATCTCACCCAAGATTCGTGAGCTATTCAAGAATTTGTTTGACTTTTCTACCTTATTTCTAAGGTCAACAAGTTCATCTTCTAACTTACAACATGACTCTTCCTTTTCATTTATTTGATTCTTCAATAGTTCCTCTATTCTTTTGGCTTCTTGAATTTGGGTCTTGAGATGGACAATGGTTTCAAAAAAAATTATAATCTCATCATCTACATTTATATCTTCTTTTCCATTCTTTAGTCTTGTGATCTCTTCTTCCTTTTCTTGTAATTGAGTCTTATTGTTCTCTTCTTGTTCCTTGAGCATTTCCTTTAATTTCAAGATTTTCCTTAGACTCCTCTTAAGAAACTTCTTAGTGTTATCTGAAAGATAATAATGATCACTTCTATATCTATATAAACCCTCTTCAACTTCCTTTTGAAGTTTTAATAGATTTTCTTCTATTCTTTTCATGGTATAATTACCATCAAACTTTACACAAACTGTTTCTAGATCTTCTTCTTCACTTGTAGAGAAAAAATCATCATCATCATTGCAATCAAGGGTTTTTGAGGGTTCTTTACCTTCATTTGAAATATTTTGATGATCTTCCTTTTTGCCAAAATCAACACATAATTCTTTGCCTTCATTTGAAATGTCTTCAAGATCTTCCTTTGTGCTATCATCACTTGATTCTTTATTTTCACTTGAAATGTTTTCAAGATCACATTTATAAATAGTACAATCAAGGGTTTTTGGATATTCTTTACCTTTAATGATCTTGATGGAGTAATATTCAATATATTCTTTCTCCTTCTTGCTTTGATATGTCTCTTCTAGATTTAGCCATAGATCCTTGGCGAAAGTGCATTGTCTCATGCTCTCTTTTATAGGGCTTGAGAGTCTACTAAGAATGGTCTTGAGAGCCAATGCATAATTCTTCTTTCCTTCCCTTTGAGCTACAAGATTTGACTTTTTCTTCAATGAAATTGATTCACCAATGGATACCTTCCAAATAGTTGCTCCCATTTCCTTCAAATGTACTCTCATCACTATTCTCCAAGTAGAATAGTTTTCCTCATCAAGGATTGGAACTTCATCATCCATTTGTATGTCTATGGATCTCCTTCAAGCTTGTTAAGTATTGTAGTGAAGGCCCACTCTGATAGCAATTGTTGGACACACCTACCACACTTAGAGGGGGGGTGAATGAGTGAGGGGCTCTGTTTCCCAAAACTTCCCTCTTACACAAAACTCATTAGTTAGCATTCAAAATTTTACTCATTACTCATTGCTATCATTTATAACCACTTATATGTGAACACATATCAGCAATATATCATCAACAAGTCATCACCACAAGGAACACAAAGAAAAAAAGATGTATGTACAATTTTCTTTTTATTACATACTACAATCCTTGGGGGTTTTCAGCAACAACCGAATAGAGTACAACTCTACAAGAGCACCAACTCTACAATGCAAGACTCGACTTACACACTCAGCACCAACTGAGATGAGGCAACAATCCGCAATAGATATCAATCTGCAATAGGTACACGACCTGTCAGTAGTGCAACCCACGTGTGTACGCACACTGGATCACTATAGCCCACGTATGTACGTGACCAATGTATACAACAACCTGCGTATACCTTATAAGTAATTAGGGTTTATCCTTCAAGATCAACTCATATCCTCTGCAACCAATTTATCATTCTCTTCTGTCTCTCACTATCCAAACTGACCACCAGCCAGTCACAACACATCCAAGCTCTCCAATATCTTACTCATGCTCCACAACCAATCAATATGAATGTTACTCAATCATGCATACACAATCACATATTATAGCCATCATATAAATATTGAATTATAAGAGTGTTTCTCAACCAACATAAACCACATCATATCAACCATACCAAGAATTCCATAAGCATTCACAACACAACAAGAAATAGTATCCATCGAGACAATGATGAAACCATACCAGTTTCTCAGTGACAGATCTGAGCCCATAGAATGTAGATATGGAACCTTCTTCTACCTTCAACAAATTTTTATTAGCTTAAACACAAATCTCCATGATTTTATCCACTATGAATGCCCTATCCTCATACAACCTGCGTATGTATGCGCCCTGACCCATTACAACCCATGCATACCTCAGAAACTAGGGTTTCTGAAGCTCCAAGACTTTTTCCGTCAAGATCTATGATATTGCTGAAACTTTGATGTGTCCATGAGATCCTTCTCATGATCTCTTTCTCAGAATAGATCTTCAATCATTCTCAAGAGATCCACATCAAAGATGCTATCACAAGAAGATTTCACAAGAAGCTCTCCATCAATACTCCAAAAGATAATCTCACAAGAAGCTCTCCATTGATCGACCAAAAGGATGATCTACAAGAGATCATTTATATATTATTTATACTTTCATCCTCTAGGTCACTTAACCCATTTTTAGGTCACTTAACCCATTTCTAGGTCACTTAACCTATTTTCCTTATTTCAGGGTTAACGATTTTTCATAAATAGAAAGTTCTCCAATACTTTATCATTTAAATATTCCTTCTTGATTTTATCACCTTAATTTATTATTTAAATAATCCACCTTGAATTTGTCACTTTACTTTATCATTTAAACAATTTTTTCTTCTTTTAGGGAACTTTGACTTCTTTGACCATTTGGGGCTTCAAGCCAACATGTGAGGGTCCTCCAACTTCATAAGGCCATAACTCTCAAACCGTGAGGATTTATGTGACATTACACATACCACTAGAAATGGCATGACAAGTACTAACCATCTAGGATGGTTTCACCAATAACTTCATTGATCTTCATCTCATTATTCCACATACAAGAATAGGTTATCTCAACCACAACTCAACCACAAAGCGTCTTCCCATGAGGGATTTCACCATAAGGGGACCACTTTGGAGTTCATCCATTTGTACTTCTTATTAATAATGAAAAGACAATAATGATTCATCAAACTATGCATAATATAAAGAGTCCATCTTCATCATGTATCAATGACAACTCATTGATCCATCTTCACCTATGCATCTTGATCCATCTTCATCGATTGGTTTCCACTTGACATCTATCATTCTCATCAAGGATAATACATATACATTGTTCATCAATCATCAATCAATCAATATTATCAATCAATAAATCCATTGACATCAATTAATCACTCAATAACTTGACATCAATCCTTTGACATCAAAATAATCAAACCATTGGCATCAATGACAACATGATCCAACAACGTTCATATTATTCTTTAATATGCACTTTCTATCGACTGTTATAGTCCAAAAATTCCTTACATGTGCATAAAATAAATTGGCCTTTCCTCTTACATAATTTGCCAAAATACTGTTGAGGCTTCTTCTTAAAAAACCAGCTTTTGGAAAATGTACGTGCCCTGCTGAACTAATATCCCACATACAAATGTGTGTTGCATACTAGTTAGCTCAAGTACATACATGAGTTGCATACTAGTTAGCCTGCGTTTACCTACAAAAATTTCAAAAAATATAAAATTGCAAGGAATTCGATGGAGTTTACTGGCTATCGAGGGTTTCCCAACGATTTTACCCCTTGTAGCCCATCCCCAAACTGAATAACCATATTTTTCTCATATAAAAAGAGGCCCGGGGGTGTCATTTGAAGAGACAAGCAAGAGAATAAGAAAACTCTGCCAAAATCCCTTCCCCTTCATAGCCCAAGTTTCACATGTTATTCTGACTTTTGGCCTCATCCTTCCCCTTCAGCCCTTTCTCCTTATACAATCCTTTCTCCTTTCCGAAGTGATAATTTGGTTGTGAGAAACAAGCATGGTATTGATGCACTTGGAGCCATGATAGAGGATCTCGTACCTGGTTCGTGGATCAATTGTCGACAAAGGTTGTAATCATTTTTGTCTTGAAACTTAATAAAAGAGTTCATTCTTGTCCCAAAACATTATGTCTGTATGCATTTATGTCTATATATGAACATTGAAAGTGATAAGTAGAGAGTGAATGTATTGTAGCATCATTTTCCTAAGCTTTTGCAGGTCATCTTTGGGAGGAGACTCGCAATCTAGGAAGTTGCAAGGACGAAAGAGGTCTACATTGGCCGCAAGGACTAAAGGTGCAACCATTTACCTTCTTCCTTGTCTCTTGTCATTCAATTTAGATAGTTTTTGGGTAGTTCAAGGGTAGAAATTTTTTTTTAGGGAAGTCAGTGCTCTGCCTGTACCTAGACCCAGTATATGGGGATTTTTCCCCATAGAAAAAATGGCGACTCCACTGGGGAATCTCTTTAGGGTCTTAGTGGGATATTTTGGTTTGATTCATATTTTTCAGTTTCTTTTTAGGTTTTCAAGTTTGTTGAGTCAGTTTAGGGTGTCTGGTCACCTTCTAGGTGCCTACCAGCCTTCCCTGTCGAGTCTTTTTTCCAAGCCTTTTTTTCTTTTTGAACATGTTCATAGGTGTGTGTGCCCGATACTTTGTTTATCCCACATACATACATAGTCTTCATAATATACATCTTGCATACATATGAAGGATTCTTGAGAACTTCCCGCGTCTTTGTCTTTTGGAAGGTTTTAAAAAAAGAAAATGTTTTCTTTCCTAACAAGAAGCTTTGTTCTTCTCAGGCCTTTTGGAACTCTTTAGGGTCTTGTTAGTGGTCTTTGGTTGGGTCAAAGTTTCAGTTTAACTTTCTCTTTGTAAAGAACCCCTTGTTATTTATTCATCTTATTTTGTTTTCTTTATAGGTTTAGAGTCGACCAATAAGCATTAGATCCTCCCATGGATTCTAGCGAATCCCTACATTCATGTAGTGGTTTAGGGTTTGTATGAGTCTTGGGTTTTATTTTATCTTTACATGGTTTATGCTTTGAAAACAAAAGATCTTTTACTTCTACTTTTCTCTTCTAATCATTTAAAAAAATAAAAATCATAATAATATTTCATTCAATTATGCATTTAGTTTGGCAATTGTAGCATAGGTTATATTTTTACAAAAGAAAAGAGTTATTTTTCAAAGTTCCTTTCTGTTACACGTCAAAATTACTCACTTCAATAGTGTCGCAAGTGTCATCATTACAAGTGTTTTAAGTGTCGCATCTTGTCTGCAAGTGTCACATCTTGACCACAAGTGTTGCAAGTGTCACAAACAACATACTCCTATATTTCCTATGTCGTGTCTCTAACGACATCATAAGAACACTTAAGACACATCAAAGACTAGTTTTGAAGAAGATAAATCAGTTGACAAGGAGTACAAGCCTTTTTCCACTGAAAGAACCACTCAAGAATGGATTTTGGAAAAGAGCGCTCCCATACCCACTTTCAAGGACTGCTAGCTCTCCCTGGGCCTCTTTGTGGGAGTGTTTGAGTGCCATGTGCACCCTTTGGGGGGAGCGCTACCCTTTATGAGTGGATTTTTGGTTTGTTGGAGGAAATTAGGGGACAATCCCCTCAATATCTTAAGGTAGTTGGGTTTGAATCTTGGTTCAAGGCATGATCTTAAGGAATATCCTAAACTGAAGGAGAGGAATCATCAACCTATCCCAAAGATCTCTCAAGTTGTTGGGCCTCTCCAAGGTTATATAAGGAGGTCTTCTCATGGTGAAAGGCACATGAAAATTATTGGAGGTATGAAACCTATGATATCATAGGAAACATACAAAAAATAGTGGAGATTACTTGAGCAAAGGGGTTGGACAAGGAGAACTGGAAGAAGCTGATGCACCTTCATTAAGATATTATAAGTACTTTTACTTGTTCTCATTAATAATCAATGTTTGGCTTGTTTCTTTCAAACTTATGCTTGTTCCATATGAGTTTTTCTGCAATATATGGATCTATATTTGAGCTAATCTCAGTAGAGTAGGAAGTCCATTGTATCTTTTTTTGTTCTACAGGACCTATCAGGGAGCTCAGGATTGAAGCTTAGCCTAGACTTTGCAGGGACAAACATCGTCAATAAGGTACATATCTTTCTTCTTCTCCTTCATATGTTAGATTGATTAGATCTAAAACGATGTCAGTGTCCATGTTAAGCACTTTTTTGTCTTGGCCTTAGGAGTCTAGAGACCAAGAGGGAATCCACTTGTCTGCAGGGGGATTTACCTGTAACAGAAATTGGCGACTCCACTGGGGATCGAACCCAGAATCTCCAGTTTCGTAGACAACCATCAAAAAAATATTATGACATGTTTCAAACCCAAGGAAGGTAGGCATACACTTGAGTGATAAACACTTTTTAGGTATGGCCACCATAAAATACACTGTGGATCCATAATTATATTGATAAAATGGTATAGCCATTGAAGATACAATGTGGATCTATACTCCTATGACCTGAACTGATCGTAGACACGAGGAATACACAGTGGATCTATGAGATGACAAGACATAGCCATGACCAATACAAAGTGGATTTATGTAACAGTATATGTGTCATGGTTCAAAAGAACTCCTTCGAAACCTGGGAACAGTATGCACAAAAGTGATGACACTCAACCCAGGGTCTTCTTACCGATCCTAATGCAGTACAAATCTAACCATGTGAATATATGTCCTGATGTCAAACATGGCATAAACCACTTGATTACCGATCAATGAGGTGAACTGTTAACAAGCGCGAGGGACATCACCATTGATGTCAATGATTCCCAAGGTACTCTAGTACATTCCAACGAATGTGAATGGATGAGCTGAAATCGAACATCCATGGAATCATCCGATCAGAGGCCAATGATGTAAACCCATTTTTGGACGCGAGGAGGCCTTCCATTGAGGCATATAGGTCCCAAGGTACTAACTGGTTTCTAAGTCTATCTCCTAGATAATGCATTGAAGTTGACAGGAATAGACTCGTCGAAGGAGGGCCTTGATGTATCCCCCATCAACGAAATGAAACTCACACAGAGATGTAATTGGTAAATCAAATGAACATGGACTAACATGAGTATTGAAAAAGGATATTTGTGATGGCTGACTCTCAAGGTAGATACTTCCCTTGAACACTGAGGCACAAAAGAAGAAACATGACATCGACCAAAAAATGATAATGCAGTGAATACAGTGACTTTCATAGGGTGATCCAAAGGAGTAAAAGAAACTCAGAGGACTGGCTCAGTGCAGAAGTCCAGCGGATTAAAATGCCTGCAAATACAAGGTGTCGTGTTCAAGAGTGACTGTAAGATTCAACCATCACAAATATCATGTTTCAATACTCGTGTCAGTCCATGTTCATTTGATATACCAATTACATATCTATGTCAGTTTCGTGTCGTTGATGGGGGATACATCAAGACCCTCCTTCGACGAGTTTATTCTTGTCGACTTCAACACATTATCCAGGATCTAGACTTAGAAACTAGTTAGTACCTTGGGACCTACATGCCTCAATGGCAGGCCTCCTCGCATCTGACAGTGGGTTTACATCATTGACCTCTAATCGGATGATTCCATGGATGGTCAACTTCAGCTCATCCATTCACATTCATTGGAATGTACTAGAGTACCTTGGGAATCATTGACATCAATGGTCATCTCCCTCGCGCTTGTTAACGGTTCACCTCATTGACCAATAATCAAGTGGTTTCTACCATGTTTGACATCAGGACATCTAGTCACATGGTTAGATTCGTACTCCATTGGGATCAGTAAGAAGACCCTGGGTTGAGTGACATCAACTTTGTGTATACTTTTCCTAGGTTGCGAAGGAGTTCTTTTGAACCATGACACATATATTGCTACATAGATCCACTTTGTATTGGTCGTGGCTATGTCTTGTCGTCTCATAGATCCACTATGTATTCTTTATGGCTACGATCAGTTCAGGTCATAGGAGTATAGATGCACATTGTATCTTCAGTGGCTATACCATTTTATCAATATAATTATGGATCCGCAGTGTATTTTATGGTGGCCATACCTAAAAATTCTTTATCACTCAAGCATAGGTATGCCTACCTTGGGTTTGAAACAAGTCATAATATTTGTTTGATGGTTGTGTGCATATTTTTCCGACCTCTTTGCATCCATACCCTTGCTCAAAAAATTCTACAAAGTACTTCAATCATAATCATCTTCTAATTTCATACTTTGGGGGGCAATCTGCTACACATCAAAATTACTCACTTCAATAGTATCACAAGTGTCGTCATTACAAGTGTTATAAGTGTCACATCTTGTCCACAAGTGTCACATCTTGAACACAAGTGTTGCGAGTGTCACATACATCATACTACTATCTTGCATATGTCGTGCCTCTAACGACATCATAAGTACACTTAAGACACCTCAAAGACTAGTTTTGAAGAAGAAAAATCTGTTGACAATGAGTACAAGCCTTTTGCCACTAAAAGAACCACTCAAAAATGGATTTTGGAGAGGATCACTCCCCTACCCACTGTTAGGGAGTGCTAGTGTTCCTTGGGCCTCTTTGGGGGAGTGTTTGAGAGCCTTGTGCACCCTTTTGGGGGAGTGCTACCCTTTCTGAGTGAATTTTTGGTTTGTTGGAGGAAATTAGCGGACAATCCCCTCAATGTATAAAGGTAGTTGGGTTCGAATATTGGGTCAAGGCATGATCTTAGGGAAGATCCTCAACTGAAGGAGAGGAATCCTCAACTTATCCCAAGGATATCTCAAGTGGTTGGGCCTCTCTAAGGTTATATAAGGAGGCCTTCTCATGGTGAAAGGAAAATGACAAATATTGGAGGTATGAAACCTATGATGTCATAGGAAACATACATAAAACAATGGATATTACTTGAGAAAAGGGGTTGGACAATGAGAACAGGAAGAAGCTGTTGCACCTTCATCAAAGGATTGTAAGTACTTTTACTTGTTCTCATTAATAATCAATGCTTGGCCTGTTTCTTTCAAACTTATGCTTGTTCCATATGAGTTTGTCTGCAATAGATGGATCTATATTTGAGATAATATCATTAGAGTAGGAAGTCCATTGTATCTTTCTTTGTTCTACAGGACTTATCAGGGAGCTCAAGATCGAAGCTTAGCCTGGAATTTGCAGGGACAAACGTCGTCAATAAGGTACATATATTTATTATTCTCCTTCATATGTTAGCTTGATTAGATCTAAGAGGATTTCAGTGTCCATGTTAAGCACTTTTCTATCTTGGCCTTAGGATTCTAGAGACCAAGAGGGAATCCACTTGTCCGCGAGGGGATTCACCTATAACAGAAATTGGCGACTCCACTAGGGAGGAGCTCTTATTTTTGTTTCCATTACCAGATCTTGTTTTGGCCCTTTTCCCACTCATTTGACCTTCTCCATACTATCTTTGATTCTTATATATGATTGTTTGGCTCTTGATTTCATCAAAATCAAGTTGATTGACTGAATTTCCTTGATTTTTTGTGTTTCTGGGCATTTTTCTGAGATTTTGAGGCATAGGGCTCCCCTTCCCTTGCTATCAGAGCATTAACACTCCCTGTTGGTATTACACAGAGTGTTGGAGAGCTCTAGTACCCCTTACACCATAGCGTTGCCCCCTTTTCTGTGGAAAATCTTCTAGGTTTTCAATTTCTGAGTTCAATTGTTTCTTTTAGCACTTTCCCAGGGTCTTATCATCTTAGTTTATATTCATCTTGGCCTTCAATACTTTTCATTCTAAGGATTGATCTCTTTTTGTTTGTATTTTTTGACATTTGTCCTTTGCAATAATTCTTTTTCCTTCACGATTTGGAGTCAATTTATCCTTTTCTTCTCGTTTATCTGAATGAGTGAAAACTTTGTAAGGATTTTCAAAGGTCTTTTGTACTTTTCTTTCTGATCTTCGAGTCATCTTGTCCAAGATAGTTTTCCCTTCCTTTTGAGTTTTTGGTTTTCTGTTTCTTGTTTGATCACAACAAGGGTGTTTTTTGGTTTATGTGAAGTTTTCTTCCAAATTGCTTAAATATCAGAACTCTTGAAGTCCGATTAGCATAGGAAGCTTTACATATACTGGTTATCAGTCACATATAAACATTTTAGTATTGTATTGGATTCCTTATTGAGGACTATTGCATGAGGTCATTGCATCTTAGTGTTTGACAGTGAAAGGAAAATCCTTCTCCTTCCCTTAATTAGACATTCATTGAAAGAAAAGATTGTTTATCATTTCTTATGCATGTTTTGGGAACTGAGTCATAATATCATTAGTTTTCACTCTCATACACCTCTGAGTAAACAACAACCACTAAAATAAATGCTTAACTAAAATTTATCAGAATTTTTATGTCTTTGTTAGAAAACCTACATTAGTTTAAGGTGTAGGTCTTTGGAATAGGTTGAAAGGATAACTTTACAAAGCTATCAAACAACCCTAACATCTTGCGATAGGGAGAGAAAATCCAATTATCGTATAGGCTTTCTGATATCCCCCTCTCACATAGGGGTTACACACGAGTTCGCGTTTGGGAGAGTTACGGAGATTATCCCTTCGTGGTTCAACCATTAATAGTAGTCGGATCATATATTGGGGGTCACTTGAGGGTATACCCACGTTTATGTGTGGGAGCCTCTTGAGTTGATTTTGGACTTGTTATCCTGCCCATACGTTTCGACTGGACTGTCGACTCTACCCTCCTGGGGGATGAATGTGAATTGGTGAACTTAGTAGCCATAATATTGAGGGTCTCACACAAGGTGATGGTGAAGGGAAGTCTCACTGTACCTAGAACAAACATTAGTCAAACTCACTCAGGCTCCTTGGAGGGTAAATCCACAGTTACTGCGTGGAATCTTGCACCAAGGTGTAATTCCATTAAGCAGGTCGCCAACGTAACTGATCCACCCACTCTATCCCTACCTCTTCCTATTTTGATCTCGCGACGTTGGATTTCATCACCAACTAGTGGTTTCATTGTGGGAAGGTTTTGTTTGATTGTTTGCTTCTAAGATTCATAGCGTGTGTTGGTTGTGTTACTTAGTGGACCTTAGGTCAAGTCCGTATTAATGGCATCAAATCCTGAGAGTACCAATGGAGGAACCTTTTCTCCTTGGGAACCTTATACCTTTCCTTCGTTTGGAAACTTTGTCCCTCTATACATTGCCACACTGAGTCTTTCGGGACTCACCATTGGATTACCGGTTTGGTTGTTCCCCACTCCGGTGATCTCTAATCCTCCCAATGTTTCAAATGCACCTAGTACTTTAGATGTCATTACATCACCCAGACATCAACCTCATGTCGCATTTTCGCCTTCTTCACCCATTAAGTCTCCTTCCCTTTCTCCTTCTTCGCCTAGTGAAAGCTCTAAAGAAAGTAGTCAGGTTGATCAGAAGAAGAAGAAATGAAAAGAGAAGAAGAAAAAGAACCTGAAAAGGACCAAGGCTCCAACAACATCAGATATTGAATCCCAACAACCAGCTACTGTTAATAGTACTGGGAGTGTTGATGAGGTCAAAAATATTAAAATGAGGAATCTGAAATCCAAATTCCCTTCCATTCCTTGTAAGGGTGACCACTTTCTGAGGGATTTCCCTGGTATTCCCAAGGTATTAGAAATGTGGTCCTCCACGTCATTGAACTCTGCTGGTCATGGTAGTGATACCCCATGAACTAGTGATGTTAAGGTTGGTAAGAAGAAGACAAATGTCAAATTCCCTTTCATGTTATGCAAAGGTGATCATTATTCTCATGTTTGTCCTCGTATGGACGAGGCTTCTTCTCTTTTGGAAAAAATTCAACTTCCAAAAGGTTATCGTAAGATTTCTCCCAACCCATCGTTAGTTGATGGAATGGTCAATCCAGTTCCATCCCTGGTCAATTCTGTTGATCAGGTGGTCAATCTAGTTTCATCCTCGGTTGAACCGCTAACTAAAGTAGCTGATCCAGTTCCATCATCGGTCAGACCCACTCTTCATATACAGAGTGAAACCCAAGTGACTGATCCAATATCGTCATTGGTCAGCCCCACCCTTCATCCGAAGAGTGTCAATGTGGTCGATCTGGTTCCACCATATGTCGATCCCACTCCTCCCTTGAAGAGTGCCAAAGTGATTGATCCAGTCCCTTCCTCGGTTGGTCCCACCCTTCATCCGAAGAGTGCCAAAGTGGTTGCTCCAGCTACTTCATCGGTCAATCTCACTCTTCCTCTAAAGAGTGCTAGAGTGGTCGATGCCATCCCATCATTGGTCGATACTACTTTCCCTCTAGAGAGTAAACCCGATACTGCCCACATTGTTCTCATTGATACAAAATCTACCATGTTGGGGGGCATACCTCCTTCTCCCGCAAAACCCCCACCAAGAAATGAGGCCATCCTTTTTTATTGGGGTGCGCTAACTGGACCTCGTCTTCCCTCTCACATTCCTTTCCAGATTACAGTACAGGATTTTGGTCGGGACATTCCTCAAACGTTGATAGATGAAGGTGTGCCCGTTAGTATTTTGTCGTATGTTGCTTGGCATGCTTTGGGTTGTCCTCAGCTTGCACAGGTGACACAGAATCTGTTAGCTTTTAACAAAAGAACTAGTCAACCTTTAGGGACCCTTCCTCAGTTTCCCATAAATTTGGGAGGGAAAAATGTCTTTATTGATGTCATGGTAGTCCGAGACCCCTTGGATTTTGCTTCACACCTTGGGCGGGATTATGTCTATTCCATGAAAGCTATTTTGTCCACTCTTTTTCATGTGATATATTTCCCACACGATGGAAGAATGGTTACTTTTGATCAACTTTCGTTCATCGGTCCTGACTAGATTACCTCCCTAAATGGTTCTTATATGAAGACAATATCTCCACTGCCACATGTCAATTATGTGGTGTTGTCTCCCGTGACTTCAAATTTCGATGATTTGGATCCGGTAGTTGACCTGGTGATCTCTTCGGTCGGGATATTGGAGCCTGATCTCCTTACCCCTGATGAGACCCTCGACATGTATTCCTTCCTGAGTGATTTTCTTCCATCCATTGAAGATCTCTTGGAATCCATGACCAAGTTTTGTCCCTTGACATGGTGTCCTTCCAGAGCGTTATTCTATTGGAAGCCTTGATCAAACAGAGGTCATGAGCAAAGTTTCTCTTCTCTGTGGTAAGCTCGTTAAAAAAATGAAACAGAGGTTACGAGCATATTTTCTCTTCTCTGTAGTAATCTCGTTAAAAAATGAAACAAAAGCTTTGAGCATAGTTTTCCTCTCTGTAGCAAGCTCGTTAAAAAATGAATCAAAAATCTAGGGATTGAACACGGAGCCCTGAGCATAGTTCTTTTCCTATGTCAATCTTGTTAAAAAATGAAACATACACCTGTTTTAAACCTTCATTTCATCCACCCCTTTTTCTCTATCTAGTAGAGAAATTGGTGTCAACCTCAAAGTCGGTGAATGAACTGAAGCTTGGAGGGCATGTCTCTAGCATTTGATGATCATTCTGGAGTTAAGACACTAGATTTCAAGTTGGGGGCATACCGAGCTTAGTTTTTTTTTTTCTCATGCTCGAAAAAACATGAGAATGTAACTGAGTAGACTTTTATCACTTTTTCAGACCCATATGGATATACGAAAAAGGAACCCCTTGGAGTCCTCTTTAAGCACTTTTCAAACTCTCTAAACATGAAAATATTTCTGAGTGATCTTGCTTCCTTTCCCACTCGTTAAAAGGTTTGAAAGGGCGTCTTTCAAGTGATAATTTATCTCTTTTTCGGCCTCGCGAGACTAACATTACAAAAAAGTACAACATTGGAGTCATCTTTAAGTCATTTTCAGACTCTCTAAATATGAAAAACCACCGAGTTTACCTTCTCTGGACTCATTAAACGATCATACATTGAAGGGCCCATATGGGACCGAACCCTTACTTCTTCTAGTTCATTAAATAAAGGAAGAGGTACTTACCGAAGGTGAGTCATATCGAGCATGTGTTACCCTCCTCTAGCTCGTTAAATTAAAAAGAGGTACTCGTCTATCTGGATGGGGGAAAAATTGAAAGAAACAAGCCAAGTAGTTTTGGAGAACACTACAAGTAATTCTTACGATCGCCCTTGAACATGGCACCTTGTATTTGCACGCATTTTAATCCATTGAACCTTTGCACTGAGCCAATCCTCTAAGTTTCTTTTACTCCTTTGGATCACCCGACGAAAGTCACCGTATCCACTGCATTATCGTGTTTTGGTCCATGTCATGTTTCTCTTGTTGTGCCTCAGTGTTCAAGGGAAGTATTTACCTCAAGAGTCATCCATCACAAATATCCCATTTCAATACTCATGTCTGTCCATGTTCATTTGATCTACCAATTACATCTCTTTGTCAGTTTTGTGTCATTGATGAGGGATACATCAAGGCCCTCCTTCGACAATTATATTCTTGTTGACTTCAACACATTATCCAGAAGCTAGACTTAGAAACCAGTTAGTACCTTGGGAGTTGCATGCCTCAATGGCAGGCCTCCTCGTGTCCGATAGTGGGTTTACATCATTTACCTATGATCGGATGATTCCACAGATGTTCAACTTCATCTCATCCATTCACATTCGTTGGAATGTACTAGAGTACCTTGGGAATCATTGACATCAATGGTGATCTCCCTCGTGCTTGTTAACGGTTCACCTCATTGACCGATAATCAAGTGGTTTCGTCCATGTTCGACACCAGGACATCTATTCACATGGTTAGATTCGTACTGCATCGGGATCGGTAAGAAGACTTTGGGTTGAGTGTCATCACTTTTGTGCATACTTTGCCCAGGTTGTGAAAGCGTTCTTTTGAACCATGACACATATACTGTTACATAGATCCACTTTGTATTGGTCATGGCTATGTCTTGTCGTCTCATAGATCCACTATGTATTCTTCGTGGCTACGATTAGTTCAGGTCATAGGAGTATAGATCCACATTGTATCCTCAGTGGCTATACCATTTTATCAATATAATTATGGATCCGCAGTGTATTTTATGGTGGCCATACCTAAAATGTCTTTATCACTCAAGCATAGGTATGCCTGCCTTGGGTTTGAAACATATCATAATATTTGTTTGATGGTTTTGTGCATATTTTTCAGGCCTCTCTACGTCCATACCCTTGCTCAAAAAAGTCTACAAAGTACGTCAATCATCATCATCTTCTAACTTCATACTTTGGGGGGCAATCTGTTACACATCAAAATTACTCACTTCAATAGTGTCGCAAGTGTCGTCATTACAAGTGTTGTAAGTTTCGTATCTTGTCCGCAAATGTCACATCTTGACCACAAGTGTTGCAAGTGTCATAGACATCATACTGTTATATTGCCTATGTCGTGCCTCTAACGACATCATAAGGACACTTAAGACACCTCAAATACTAGTTTTGAAGAAGAGAAATCAAATGACAAGGATTATAAGCCTTTTTCCACTGAAAGAACTACTCAAAAATGGATTTTGGAGAGGAGCCCTCCCCTACCCACTATCAGGGAGTGCTAGTTCTCCTTGGGCCTCTTTGGGGGAGTGTTTGAGTGCCCTATGCACCCTTTTGGGGGAGCATTACCCTTTCTGAGAGATTTTTTCATTTGTTGGAGGAAATCAAGGGACAATCCCCTCAATATATGAAGGTAGTTGGGTTCGAATCTTAGGGAAGATCCTCAACTGAAGGAGAGGAATTCTCAACTTAACCCAATGATCTCTTAAGTGGTTGGGCCTCTCCAAGGTTTTATAAGGAGGCCTTCTCATGGTGAAAGGAACATGAAAAAGATTGGAGGTATGAAACCTATGATCTCATAGGCAACATACAAAAAACAATGGAGATTACTTGATAAAAGGGGTTGGAGAAGGAGAACTGGAATAAGTTATTGCACCTTCATCAAAGGATTGTAAGTACTTTTACTTGTTCTCATTAATAATAAATTCTTGGCATGTTTATTTCAAACTTATGCTTGTTCCATATGAGTTTGTCTACAATAGATGGATTTATATTTGAGATAATCTCAGTAGAGTAGGAAGTCCATTGTATCTTTGTTTGTTCTACAGGACCTATCAGGGAGCTCAGGATCAAAGCTCAGCCTGGACTTTGTAGGGACAAACTTTGTCAATAAGGTACATATATTTCTTCTCCTCCTTTGTATGTTAGCTTGATTATATCTAAAAGGATGTCAATGTGCATGTTAAGCACTTTTCTGTCTTGTCCTTAAGAGTGTAAAGACCAAGAGGGAATCAGATTGTCCGCAGGGGGATTCACCTGTAACAGAAATTGGCGACTCCACCGGGGAGGCGCTTTGATTTTTGTTTCCATTCCCAGATCTGGTTTTGTCCCTTTTCCCACTCATTTACCTTCTCCATACTATCTTTGATTCTTATATCTGATTGCTTGGCTCTTGATTTCATCAAAATTAAGTTGATTGACTGAATTTCCTTGATTTCTTTAGTTTCTGGGCATTTTTTTGAGATTTTAAGGCATATTGATCCCCTTCCCTTGCTATCAGAGCGTTAACACTCCTTGTTGGTCTTACACAGAGTGTTGGAGAGCTTCGTTTCCCCTTACACTAGAGCGCTACCCCCTTTTCTATGGAAAATATTATGGTTTTTCAATTTCTGAGTTCAATTTTTTCTTTTAGCACTTGCCAAGGGTTTTATCATCTAAGTTTATATTCATCTTGGCCTTGAATACTATGCATTCTAAGGATTGATCTCTTTTTGTTTGGATTTTTTGACATTTGTCCTTACTTTTCAATAACTCTTTGTCCTTCATGATTTGGATTCAATTTATTGTTTTCTTCTCGTTTATCTGAATTAGTGAAAACTTTGTAAGTAGTTTCAAAGGTCTTTTGTAATTTTCTTTCTAATCTTTGAGTCATATTGTCCAAGCTCTTTTTCCCTTCCTTCTGATTTTTTGGTTTTTTGTTTCTTGTTTGATCACAACAAGGGTGTTTTTTGGTTTATGTGAAGTTTTCTTCCAAATTGCTTAAATCTCACAACTCTTGAAGTCCAATTAGCATAGGAAGCTTTACATCTACAAGTTATCAGTCACATATAAACATTTTAGCATTGCATTGGATTCCTTATTGAGGAATATTGCATGAGGTCATTGCATCTTAGTGTTTGATAGTGAAAGGAAAATCCTTCTCCTTCCCTTAATTAGACATTCATTGAAAGAAAATATTGCTTATCATTTCTTATGCGTGTTTTGGGAACTGAGTCATAATATCATCAGTTTTCACTCTCATACACCTCTGAGTAAAAAAAAACCACTAAAATCAACGCTTAACTAAAGTTTATCAGACTTTTTATGTCTTTGTTAGAAAACCTACATTAGTTTAAGGTGTAGGGATTTGGAATAGGTTGAAAGGATAACTTTCCAAAGATATCAAACAAACTTAGCATATTGCGATAGGGAGAGAAAATACATTTATCGTATAGGCCTTCTGCTATCCCCCTCTCACATAGGGGTTACGCACGAGGTCGCATTCAAGAGAGTTACGGAGATTATCCCTTCGTGGTTCAACCATTCATAGTAGTCAGATCGTATATTGGGGGTCACTTGAGGGTATATCCACGTTTATGTGTGGGAGCCTCTCGAGTTGATTTTGGACTTTTTATCCTACCCATACGTTTGACTAGACTATTGACTGTACCCACCTAGGGGCTGACTGTGAATTGGTGACCTTAGAAGCCATAATCTTTAGGGTCTCAAACAAGGTGATGGTGAAGGGAAGTTTCACTGTACCTGGAACAGACGTTGGTCAAACTCACTCAGGCTCCTTGGAGGGTAAATCCACAATTACTGTGTGGAATCTTGCACCAAAGAATAAGTCCATTAAGCAGGTCGACAACGTAACTGGTCCACCTGATCTATCCCTTCCTCTTCCTATTTTGATCTCGCGACGTTGGATTTCAACACCAACTAGTGGTTTCATTGTGGGAAGGTTTTGTTTGAATGTTTACTTCTCATATTCATAGTGTGTGTTGGTTGTGTTACTTAGTGGACCTTAGGACAAGTCTGTATTAATGGCATCAAATCCTGAGAGTACCAATGGAGGAACCCCTTCTCCTGGGGAACCTTATACCTTTCCTTCATTTGGAAACTTTGGTCCTCCATACATTGCCACACTGAGTCTTCTGAGACTCACCATCGGATTACTGTTTTGGTTCTTCCCCACTCCGGTGATCTCGAATCCTCCCAATGTTTCAACTGCACCTAATAGTTTAGATGTCAGTACATCACCCACACATCAACCTCATGTCGACTTTTCTCTTTCTTCACCCATTAAGTTTCCTTCCCTTTCTCCTTCTTCTCCTAGTGAAATCTCTAAAGCAAGTAGCCAGGTTGATGAGAAGAAGAAGAAACCAAAAAGGACCAAGGATCCAACAACATCATATGTTGAATCCCAACAAACAGCTACTGTTAATAGTACTGGGAGTGTTGATGAGGTCAACAAGATAAAAATGAAGAATCTGAAACTCAAATTCCCTTGCAGTCTTTGTAACGGTGATCAATTTCTGAGGGATTACCCTGGTATTCCCAAGGTCTTAGAAATGTTGTCCTCCATGTCATCGGCCTCTGCTGGTCATGTTGGTGATACCCCATTAACTAGTGACGTTAAGGTTGGTAAGAAGAAGACAATTTCCAAATTCCCTTGCATGTTATGCAAAGGTGATCATTATTCTCACCTTTGTCCTTGTATGGACGAGGCTTCTTCTCTTTTGGAAAAACTTCAACTTCCAAAAGGTTATCGTAATATTTCTCCCAACCCATCATTAGTTGATGGACTGGTCAATCCGGTTCCATCCACGGTCAATCCGGTTGATCAGGTGGTCAATCTAGTTTCATCCTCGGTTGACCCGCTAACTAAAGTAGTTGATCTAGTTCTGTCATCGGTCAACCCAACTCTTCATCTACAGAGTGAAACCCAAGTAATTTATCCAATCCCCTCATTGGTCAGCCCCACCCTTCATCCGAAGAGTGTCAATGTGGTCAATCTGGTTCCGTTATCGATCGATCCCACTCCTCCCTTGAAGAGTGCCAAATTGATTGATCGAGTCCCTTCCTCGATCGGTCCCACCCTTCATCCGAAGAGTGCTAAAGTGGTTTCTTCATCTACTTCACCGATCAATCCCACTCTTCCTCTGAAGAGTTCCGACATGGTCAATCTGATCCCATCATTGGTTGATCCTACTCTCCCTCTAAAGAGTAAACCCGATACTGCCCACGTTTTTCTCATTGATACAAAATATACCCTGCTGAGGGGAATTACTTCTCCTGCGAAAACCCCTCCAAGAAATGAGGCCATCCTTTTTTATTGGGGTGCGCTAACTGGACCTCATCTTCCCTCTCACATTCCTTTCCAGATTACAATACAAGTTTGTGGTCGAGACGTTCATCAAATGCTGATAGATGAAGGTGTGCACGTTAGTATTTTGTCCTCTGTTGCTTGGCACACTTTGGTTTGTCCTCAGCTTGCACCGATTACATAGAATTTGTTAGATTTTAACATAAGAACTAGTCAACCTTTAGGGACCCTTCCTCAGTTTCCCATAACTTTGGGAGGGAAAATTGTCTTTATTGATGTCATGGTAGTCCCAGAACCCTTGGATTTCGCTTTACTCCTTGGGCAGGATTATGTCTATTCCATGAAATCTATTGTGTCCACTCTTTTTCAAGTGATATCTTTCCCACACGATGGAAGAATGGTGACTATTGATCAACTTTCGTTCATCGGTCCTGACTGGATTACCATCCTAAATGGTTCTTATATGAAGATAGTATTTCCCCTACCACATGTCAATTATGTGGTGTTGTCTCCCGTGACTTTAAATTCTGATGATTTGGATCCAGTAGTTGACCTGGTGATCTCTTAGGTCAAGCTATTGGAGCCTGATCTCCTTACCCCTAACGAGACCCTCGACATGTATTCCTTCCAGAGTGATTTTCTTCCATCCAGTGAAGATCTCTTGGAAGCCATGACTGAGTTTTTCCCCTTGACATGGTGTCCTTCTAGAGCATTATTCTCTTGGAAGCCTTGATCAAACAGAGGTTATGAGCACCGTTTCTCTTCTCTATGGAAATCTCATTAAAAAAATGAAACATAGGTTACGAGCACAATTTCTCTTCTCTGTAGCAAGATCGTTAAAAAATGAAACAAAATCTTTGAGCATAGTTTTCCTCTCTGTAGCAAGCTCGTTAAAAAATGAAACAAAAATATAGGGATTGAACCCGGAGCCCTGAGAATAGTTATTTTATTGTGTCAAGGTCGTTAAAAAATAAAACAGTCACCTCTTTTAAACCTTCATTTCATCCACCCCTTTTTCTCCGTCTAGTAGAGAAATTGGTGACAACCTCAAAGTCGGTGAATGAAATGAAGCTTGGAGGGCATGTCTCCATCCTTTGATGATAATTCTGGAGTTAAGCCACTAGATTTCAAGATGGGGGCATACCGAGATTATTTTTTGTTCTTTCTCGTGGTCAAAAAAACATGAGAATGTAACCGAGTAGACTTTTATGACTTTTTCGGACTGGCATGGATATACGAAAAAGGAACCCCTTGGAGTCATATTTAATCTCTTTTCAGACTCTCTAAACATGAAAATATTTCCGAGTGATCTTGCTTCCTTTCCCACTCGTTAAAAGGTTTTAAAGGGTGTCTTTCGAGTGATACTTTATCTCTTTTTTGGCCTCGTGAGACTAACATTATGAAAAAGGACAACATTGGAGTAATCTTTAAGTCATTTTCAGACTCTCTAAATATGTAAAACAACCGAGTTTACCTTCTTTGGACTCATTAAATGATTTGCATGCATTTTAATCCATTGAACCTCTGCACTGAGCCAAACCTCTGAGTTTCTTTTACTCATTTGGGTCACCTGACAAAAGTCACCATATCCACTGCATTATCATGTTTTGGTCCATGTCATGTTTCTCTTGTTGTGCCTCAGTGTTCAAGGGAAGTATCTACCTCAAGAGTCACCCATCACAAATATCCTGTTTCAATACTCGTGTCAGTCCATGTTCATTTGATATACCAATTACATATCTATGTCAATTTCATGTCGTTTATGGGGGATACATCAAGGACCTCCTTCGACGAGTCTATTCCTGTCGACTTCAACACATTATCAAGGAGATAGACTTAGAAACCAGTTAGTACCTTGGGACCTGCATGCCTCAATGGCAGGCCTCCTTGCATCCGATAGTGGGTTTACATCATTGGCCTATGATCGGATGATTCCATGGATGTTTGACTTCAACTCATCCATTCACATTCGTTGGAATTTACTAGAGTACCTTGGGAATCATTGACATCAATGGCGATCTCCCTCGCTCTTGTTAACGATTCACCTCATTGATCGGTAATCAATTGGTTTCTTCTATGTTTGACATCAGGACATCTATTCACATGGTTAGATTCGTACTGCATTGAGATCGGTAAGAAGACCCTAGGTTGAGTCTCATCACTTTTTTGCATACTTTTCCCAGATTGCGAAGGAGTTCTTTTGAACCATGACACATATATTGTTACATAGATCCACTTTGTATTGGTCATGGCTATGTCTTGTCATCTCGTAGATCCACTGTGTATTCTTCATGGCTATGATCAGTTCAGGTCATAGGAGTATAGATCCACATTGTATATTCAGTGGTTATACCATTTTTTCAATATAATTATGGATCCGCATTGTATTTTATGGCGGCCATACCTAAAAAGTCTTTATCACTCAAGCATAGGTATGCCTACCTTGGGTTTGAAACATGTCATAATATTTGTTTGATGGTTGTGTGAATATTTTTTCGACCTCTCTACATCCATAAACTTGCTCGAAAAGGTCTACAAAGTACTTCAATCATCATCATCTTCTAACTTCATACTTTGGGGGGAAATCTGTTACACATCAAAATTACTCACTTCAATAGTGTCGCAAGTGTCGTCATTACAAGTGTTGTAAGTGTTGCATCTTGTCCGCAAGTGTTGTATCTTGAACAAATTTGTTGCAAGTTTCACAGACATCATACTACTATATTGCATATGTCGTGCCTCTAACGACATCATAAGTACACATAAGACACCTCAAAGACTAGTTTTGAAGAAGAGAAATCAGTTGACAAGGGGTACAAGCCTTTTGCCACTGAAAGAACCACTCAAAAATGGATTTTGGATAGGAGTGCTCCCCTGCCCACTGTCAGGGAGTGCTAGCACTCCCTAGGCCTCTTTGGGGGATTATTTGAGTGCCCTGTGCACCCTTTTGGGGGAGCGCTACCCTTTTTGAGCGAATTTTTGGTTTGTTGTAGGAAATCAGGGGACAATTCCCTCAATATCTGAACGTAGTTGGGTTTGAATCTTGGGTCAAGGCATGATCTTAGGGAATATCCTCAATTGAAGGAGAGGAATACTCAACTTATCCCAAAAATCTCTCAAGTGGTTGGGCCTTTCCAAGGTTATATAAGGAGGCCTTCTCATGGTGAAAGGCACATGAAAAAGATTGGAGGTATGAAACCTATGATCTCATAGGCAACATACAGAAAACAGTGGAGATTACTTGATCAAAGGGGTTGGACAAGGAGAACTAGAAGAAGCTGYTGCACCTTCATCAAAGGATTGTAAGTACTTTTACTTGTTCTCATTAATAATCAATGCTTGGCCTGTTTCTTTCAAACTTATGCTTGTTCCATATGAGTTTGTCTGCAATAGATGGATCTATATTTGAGCTAATCTCAGTAGAGTAGGAAGTCCATTGTATCTTTGTTTGTTCTACAGGACCTATCAGGGAGCTCAGGATCAAAGCTCATCCTGGACTTTGTAGGGATAAACGTCGTCAATAAGGTACATATATTTCTTCTTCTCCTTCTTATGTTATCTTGATTAGATCTAAATGGATGTTAGTGTCCATGTTAATCACTTTTCTGTCTTGGCCTTAGGAGTCTAGATACCAAGAGGGAATCCACTTGTTCGTAGGGGGATTCAAATGTAACACTTTCTTTCTATTTCCCTAAAAGTTTAGTATTTTGCATCGTAAAAAGAAAAGATAATTCTAGGAATGTTTTTTCATTATAGGATCTTGAAATACTGTTTTGAGAAGTTTTCATTTACAAAGATTTGAAATCCTTTTCTTCCAGTTTGAAGAATCTAGTTTGCTTTTTCACAAATTCTCTAAAGTATTTATTCTCTTTTGTCTCTTCCAAACACCATAATTTGCACATCCATACCCTTTTGGGTAAGTAAATCCAAATAAAAATCAACGCTTAACACATAAAATCAATTAGAGTTTTTGTTTGTAGGGTTCATCGACTAGTTTAGGCTCTAGGGCCTTGAATTAGGTGTGGAGAGGAAACTCTTCAAGTTTGTCTAAACAAACATAGGAGTCTGTGATAGGGAGTGTCAGAGTCCAGTAATGTAAGAGTCATCCAGGACCCCCCTCTAACACAGGGGATAAACATGAGGTCGCGTAAGGAAAGGTAGAGGAAATAATTCCTCCAAAGAAAGACCGAGCGTAGTGGGGATTGTATATTGAGGGTCGTTCTTGGGAATTTCACTGATCACATTTGACTACGAGGCCTCATGGACCTTGAATATATTTGAGATCTTCAGTTGTCTTTTGAACCATTTACCTTCGATACCCTTGAAAGGCTTCGGACTTTGTTCTCCTACTCATTACGATCATCCCGACTGATGATTGTACCCACCTGGTGACTGACTGCGAGATGGAAACCTAGTTGCTTGTTTTTAGGGACTTACATAGGTGACTTTGAGGGTATACCACGATACCTAGGGTAGACATAGGATCATGATTTTCAGAGTATACCCGGAGGTTGTTTTTGTGTTAGAGTTACACTTTCACTGATAAGTTTCTCTAGTGTCGATTGGTGTAACTATTCGTCCTACTAGTCAGTTGTTTTCTTGATTTTTCGTTAGGAATTTTTTTGTGTTCTATGTTTCTCATGCTAGCTAAACCTTACATTTTTGGTTGATCATTTCACAAGGTGGAATATCAAAAAATCCGTCGTTCACGTAGGCTTCAGTGCCTTCCAGCGATTACTTTGGAGCCACCTTCGCCACCATTGAGGCGTAGGATAGATCAATAAGGCTCATTCGAATCTACTAGGCCATAGGAAACTGTACACGAGACAGATCCGAGATAAGGATTTCCTACACCAGAGGAATCCATTATTTCTGGCCTCGAGACTAAAGGTTTTAGGCGAGCAAATTCTCTGATCACTGACTTATCAACATCGCTTCTCATTTAGATAGACCTTCCTGAGGTGACTTCACCTGAACGACCATTTTTTCGGTGAGAAGCGATGGAAGCAACTAGTGCTACTTCGTCATGGATTCCTCATACTCTCATGTCGGCTATCGCAGGAGGGAGAGTTGTACCTCCTCCCCCACCTCCGCCTGTTAGGACTACGATTTTCCAGACACCCACTACTTTGGGCAGTGGCACAATCCCTTCGATGAATTTAACCATTTTTCCCTCCATCCAGAATGCATATAACATAATCTAACCAATTTAACATACCTTAACCACTTTTCATATGGGATGTCGGTTTTTTACTCCAGTTCGGTTCTAACATACTCTACTTTATAGACAGTTGGTCTGGGGGCAGGGATCTCTAATGATCCCTTGCAAGGACTCATCGTGGGCTCCACTACCCCATTCAATTCTATCCCTTATGGTGGGGGTCACATCCCTCCTTCATCCCATTCACTCGGAGGCACTTTCCAGCAATTGATCGATCTTAATACCAACTCTAGTTCGAGCAGTGGAGGGAGTCTTGGACCTCAATCCTACATGACTCTAGTGGGATCCATGCCATTTTCTTTATTCAGTGCATTTGGAAATAATGCTTTCTAATCATCTTTTCTCTCGACCGGGGGAAACCCCATTTGTTTTCAAAAAACCATACGCAAGGTTTCATTCCTTTGTAGAGAGAGATGACAAGAGTTTATTCCTCACAAGGTCTTGGAAATCCTTTGAAAGGATCCTTTCATTCGCAAGGGATTTTCATTGGGGAAAACCCCTCCCACACTCTATGAACCCCAGGAAAGGTTCAGTCCTATTCTAGGAGGGTCGGATTGGGGCATCCCCAACCAAGGTCCTTGGAACACTGTACAGAGAGAAATCCATGCACAAGGCATATCATCCAAATTGGGGCATCAGCCGATGATGTAAATCAAATGCAAGTCCATTTTACTAGATAAGACCACCATGGTCTCTACCAAAACCTTGGCGAGAAACCAAAATTTTCTTGGAAACATAGTTCCAACCAAAATACAAGCCCCTCTTTTCATGTAAATATGCCACAACCAAGACCACCTTTTCTGGAAACTTTGCATTTTCCATACTTATCGAGACTTTTGAACAACCCGATTTGTCATGATCCGCGTTGGCCCCCCATTCCAACTAAGTTTCCCTCAGACATTCCTAATTTCGAAGGAAAGACTGGCAAATATCCATATGATCATGTCACAACTTTTCACTTATGGTGCTCATCAACTCATTAAAGAATGATTTCGTTCAGTTGTGTTTGTTTCAACACACTCTTATTGGGGGTGCAGTGAAATGGTATATCGAGATCGATAGCTCGAAGTAGGATTACTTTAACGACTTGGCCATGGTTTTATTGAACCATTTCAAGCTACCAGTAAGATATGATTTTGACACCGAGTTGTTGGATAACTTAGAGAAAACAAAATCTGACCACATCTTATATCACATCCGAGAATGGTGGCGTCAAAATCATTTTATCAAAGTTAAGGTCCCTCCCACATTTTTTTCTTGAGTGGTTCCTAAATTCCTTGGAACCTTGTGTATCCAAAGATGTCACGACGTCCGAAGTTTTTTCCTAAGAAGAGGATATCATGACATCCCATCAATTGGAGTTTATTTACTCTCAGTTCGGTATGTTATACGATATCCTACCTGATGCACCATGGTTGACATTTGACAAGACCAAAAAGAATTTTGGGACTCACAATGACGACATAGTAGGCTCGGCACAGAGAAAGTCCATATATCATTTGTCTAATTAATTACAATAGTTATCAATTCAACAGAATGTGTCCAGCCAAACTCCTAGTTCAACTGCCCCCGTAACCCAAACTTCGGATGTACATAGTAAGGAATGATAGAATATGTTGAGAAGGGAAAAGAAGCCTCCAACCCACTGACTCCTCTTCAAATTGAGAAGACGGTGGGAGAAACGATGACTCACATCCATAAAGGTGCGTTCCAAAAGGATTCTCATAACCCAAACTCAAGGGATACTCAAAATTACTCCATCGTGGAGGATCTGGCACAATCTCCTTGTGCATTGTCTACTCTGGAGGTCCTTCAGAGGAAAGCGTTGTTGTCCACCTTGGGAGCGAATGAGACCACTAACTTAGGAATGATTGTTTTTTACCCTACTAACCATAAACATCATCTTCCTCACCATGTCTCTTTTCAGATAGTAGTGGTGTACGCCATGAAATCGTTGACACAGAACCATTTCCATACAATGGTGGATGAGGGTGCCTCAAATTGTGTGATGTCGTTGTTGACACAGAACCCTTTCCATAAAATGGTGGATGAGGGTGCCTCAACTTGTGTGATGTTGTTGGCATGTTGGAAGGCCATCGTCCAACCTGATTTGTCTCCATCACCCACGTTGCTAACTGTGTTTGACGGTTGATATTTCAAACCACATGGCATAATTCCCTCTGTCCCCATGCAGTTGGAGGGAAAACTATGTGTGTCTAAGTAGAAGTAGTCGATGTGCCTCTCGACTACAATATTTTGTTAGGGCATATTTGGACCTACACCATGAAAGTGGTTGCATCAATCATGTTTTGGGTCTTATGTTTTCCTCATGAAGGCCAAATCATAACCGTTGATCAGTTATCCTTCTCCCATCATGACCCTTCATCAGGGGAACCCACAGTCTCAATGATTGATCACCTACAGCCAGATATTGTCAACTTAGGTGCTAGATTGTTTCCATATTTAATGGGGACTTTTGATTATCCGTCGCCTGCCAATGATGTTAGGTTTTTTTCGGTTGTCCCCGACCAACTGAAGGTTGCAATCTTTCAAGTCGCGTCTTTTAGAACCAGTTACTTTAATCAACCATGGAATTTACCTTCCCCTTCAGCTTCAATAGAAGGGGTAGGGAACCTTGGCATGGCCATGCCTTTATTCACTGTTGAGGTTGCATATAGTATTGTCCATCAAGCCTCAGCCAACCCTGATCTATCTCCCCCATAAGAGCTAGACCCTATTCTAGAGTCTATTTGGACTCAAGACTCTCTCACCGCTATGACCCTTTGTAATTATTCTTTCCCTCTAACGAGGCGATCCTGGAGGCAATGACTGGGCTAGATAGACCTTGGGATAATATTCACCACCGATATTATTTCTTACCTGTGCTCAAGAGAATAGAGGCAGGAGAGTCTGTTACTACCATGAATGGAAATTCCCCTTGTCCTATTAACCCTTTGGCTACGCATGAAAAGTATAGCTGAAACACTTCCTATCGACATCTCCAGAACCCCTAGCATCGTGGAAAATGTCTTTATTAGAGCGGATTGTTCTCCCGAAGAGATTCAAATCTACAATGAATTGTTTAAATAATTTCACAACGTTTTTTCATGGTCTTATGAGGAGATGCCAGGAATTGATCCATGTATTGTTGAACCAGATTTGATGAGGAGAAAATCATCAAATCTGGTTTCATCTACCCCATGCAATTGACATAATGGGTATTGAACCATGCCCCTATCAACAAGAAGTAAGGTACAATCTGCGTAAGTATGGAATTTCATGACCTGAACAAAGCTTGCCTGAAAGACAAATTTCCAACCCCATTTATTGACCAGATTTTTTATGAATGTGCAAGTTGTGAGGTATTTTATTTCATGGATGGTTTTTCCAGGTACAATCAAATTTAGATCAAGCTCGAGGACCAACATAAAATGGATTTTATTTTTCCTTGGGGTACATTCACGTATAGAAAAATGCCTTTTTGGCCTTAAGAATGTTGGAGCCACTTTTCAGTGGGCCATGTCGTTTTCTTTCCATGACCTCAAACACATAGTCGAGGCATATCTCGATGATCTGGAATCATGTTCTTGTAAAATATCCAATCATGCCGCCCATTTACAACTAATATTTGAGAGGTGTCACTACTATCAGATTCGCATGAATCCCAACAAGTGTAGTTTTTGTGTGACATCGGGACGCTTGTTAGGTTTTATCATGTCAACTAGAGGAATCATGGTCGATCCTCTAAAGTTTGAGGAAATAGTTCAATTGCCTCCCCCGTGCACAAACCCCCAACTTTAGAGTCTACAGGAGAAAGCCAATTTTCTTCGGTGTTTTGTTGCTAACTATGTCGAGATTACTAAAGGGTTCATGCGTCTCTTGAAAAAAAGGGTCCCATTCTGTTGGGATGAAGTGGCTCAATGCTCTTTTGAAGCATTGGAACATGCTCTGACGTCTGCCCCTCTGCTCAGAACTATGGATTATAGCAAGGATTTCTTGTTGTATTTGGCTGCCACAGAGTCTACTATCAGCATGGTCTTGGTCCAAGAGGATGACATGTTCGAAGAGCATGTTATCTACTATCTTAGTCGAGACCTGGTTGGAATGGAAATAAACTAAACACATGTTAAGAAACTCGATTTGGAAGTTGTTCATGTTGTCCAACGATTTCATAATTATATTTTACTTTGCAATACCATCACCGTAGCCGTCTTCAACCCTTTTCAAAATGTGTTAACACGGCGGATCATCAGTGGGAAAATCAGTTGATGGATAGTCATCCTGCAAGAGTTTGAATCAGATTTTTTTTCGGCAAAATCTATAAAGTCCTTGGTATTTTTTGAACTAATCTCAAAGCTTCCAGTCAAGAGTGGCAATATTTCTCCCGAAGAGTCACCGATTAACAAACATATTTTTCTTATCGCATCATCGGACCCTTTTTATGGAGATATACTTGTGTATATTCAGAGTTTGAAGTACCCTTATTCTTCTTCTCGGGACGAGCGTTGATGAATATGCCACCAAATGCGGAACTATCTCATCCTCGATGACACTTTATATTGTCGAGGAGTGGATTGCATTCTTCGATGATGTCTTACTCACGAAGAAGCAAAGCTTGTTTTGAACGATTGTCACACATGAGCATGTGGCGGTTATCTATCTGGGTTGGAAACAACCCAAAAGATTCTTCGCGTTGGATAATTTTGGCCTTCAATAATCAAGGATTGTGTAGAGATGGTCAAGAAGTGTCACCCGTTTCAAATATTCTCTCGGAAGATGTAGGCACACCCAACTCCTATGTTCCCAGTTATTGTCGACGGTCCCTTCACCAAGTGGGGGATTGATTTCACTACATGTCAACCAGTTTCAGCTAGGGAGAATCGCTATATCATCATAGCAGTAGACTAAATTAATAAGTGGGTCGAATCTATGCAAAAATTTAGCAATGATGGGGAGACGTTTGCCCTTTTCGTTTTCAATCATATTCTAGTCAAGTTTGATATTCTGAAGGATATTGTCATTGATCACAGTAGTCACTTCCAGAACAAAATGATGTATGAATTAACATCAAAACTAGGGTTTAAACAAGAACATTCATCACCTCACTACCCATATGAGAATGGTGAGGTAGAGGCTGTTAATAATTCTCTCAATACTATTCTGTAGCGAACAATTAATTCGATCAAGTCAAATTGGCATTTGATGTTGTACTCAACACTTTGGGATTATCGAACTTCAGTCAAGACTGCTACCATTTTTTCACCTTTTCAACTTGATCCATATTTTATGAGAAGAACAAAATGAATACAGATTATTAACAGGTGCTTAACACAAAATAACAGAGATACAGTAAAATTGGTTTTCTATTCAATAACGAAATAAGTTGAAAACTGTAAAATGCAACGAAAATAAGCTTGTTGGAATGGTGGCGGCTTATCTCGGAGAAGAGATGTGATGGATGCACTCATTCGCAAGAAGATGATTACAATGAGGCTCTGAAGGCCTTTTTACAATAAGTAGGAATTTTAAAAACCCTAGACATCCGAAAACCTAATCCTAGGAGATGAAGCGCCAAAAGTAATGTGGGCCATGTTTGGGTAAGTTAGTACATCAACTTCCCGGGATCGTAACTTTTGCATACGATCTTTGTTTTAGGCGTATGATAGCCCATTGTAAAGGTATCATCAAGGAGATTCATTTTGGGAACAATATTGAAGGAACTTACATATTGCAAACATTTTTCCCAAAAAACATCATTTAGGGCCTCAAAACAGCTCCGGAAGTGAAAACTGCTAAAAATAGTAAATTATCAAATTTGCCAGAAAATTGTTTTGAACCAGTTGGAAAAGGTGGGTGGCCACCGATATCCATATGGATCAATCCTCCCTCCTTAGGAATCAATGGTATCCATTTCTTTCAGTTCCCCCATCAGATGAGGAAATTTATGTTGAATTTGGCCCCGGGTGAGCCACTTGCCTTAGTGTAGGATTTGTCCTGCTTTAACGACTCAATAAAGTTGGATACTTTGTTGTCGAGTGCCCTTAATCTGTGTGTCCACAATCTGATCATCGGATTTATGTTGTATGCAATCGGGGTTGAGCTATGTTGGTGTCGGATGTTCTGCTACTTCTGAGGTGTCCAATAATGGTGGGAAATAAGGGTGAAGGAGATCCATGTTGAACACTGGGTGCAAGCCAAGGAAAGGAGAAATGTTGAGCTAAAAATCCTTATCCCCCATGGCCTTGGTGATAGTGTATGGCCCATAACGGAGTGGGCGAAGCTTCCGATGGGGTCCTGTAAGGAATTATTTCTGCAAATGCAACCAAACTTTATCGCCCACCTGAAACTTATCTGGCACCCGATGTTGATCATGGCGTTGTTTGTACATGTCATTGGACTTCTATAGGATATCCTGAACCTATTGGAAGATGTGTTGGATTCGCTCAATGAAACGGGTGGCTTTGTCGGCTTCAGTTGGAGAAGGAGATGAGTCGGTCGAGGTGACCGCAAGGGGAAGTGAAACATCTATGGGACCCAATGGTTGGAATCCCAACCCCACCTGAAAGGGGCTATGGCTGGTTGAGCTATGCAGGGCTCATTTGTACCTATGCTGGACATAGGGAAGGCTCTCATACAAGGATGATTTTAGGGGCTAAATTTCGCTCATGGGCTAATTTTCCATGGTTTTTCCCAAAAAAAGATTCGCTATTATAAAAATGATTCGCCCAAATTCTATAGGATAAAATTATTTTACCTTAAAAATCGCCAAAATTTTATACAAACTATATAGAATCCTTAGAAATTTGAATATTTTTACAAAACTATCGCCAAACATTTATAGTTGGCATATGAATGATTACTAAGATTTGCCAAGGTTTCTACATTTTAAAATAAATTTCCATCCTTAAAATCATCCATGCTCTCATACCATGTGTGAGGGTTCTTTGAATTATACATGTGAATGATATTCAAAATCATTCAATTTACAACCTCGGTTTGGCCATCTATATGGGGGTGGAAGGATGTGGATTTGGTGAGCTTGGTGTCCAACAGTGACCAGAGGATCGACCAGAATGTACTGACAAATTGACTATCCTGATCTGAGGAAATGGTTTGTGGGATTCCAAAATGTACCTAGACTCGTTCAAATAAGATCTTGGCAGTGGCCTCTGTTGTAATTCTCTTCTTGCAGGCAACCAGAAACGCCATCTTAGAAAATCGATCAATAACCACAAAAACACAGTCATTACCCCACTTGGTGGATGGGAGGCCCTACATGTAGTCCATTGAGATGGATTCCCATGGCCTGTTAGGAGTAGGAAGAGGGGTGTGCAGACCCTATTTCTTAGTGGTCGGTTTGGCAATAGTGCAGGCAGTGCGGGACCTGATATACTTGTTGACCTCCTGTCAAAGTTTCGGCCAGTAGAAATGTTTTTGTAGCATCACCACTGTCTTTTTAACACCGAAGTGTCTTTCCACCTGACTGTAGTGGGATTTCCAGATCAACTTCGCTCACTCACTTGATGGAACAAAGATATGGCCTAGACGACACAACAACCCATCCTGAAGATGGAAATTATCGCCAATTGCATTTGCACCCAACATTTGGTAGGTGGTGGCGAAGTCAGGGTCTATCTCATAGAGTTGGGGACATCTAGAGGTCTCATGGCCGCAAGAGTCTATCACTGTGGTGAGTTTCGTGACTGACGATCTGTTGAGGCAATCAACAACGCGATTGGTGCTTCCTGTTTTATAATTGATGTTGAGGTGGAATTGCTGCAAGTATGTGGAGCACTTTTGATGGTGGTCATCCTGCAATTTTCCATGTGTCTGCATGAACTGCAGTGGCTTATGATCAGTGTGGATGACTGTCTCCTTCCCAAGAATGTAATGTCTCCACTGGTGGTAGGCTTGCATAATGGAGTACAAATATTTTTCGTAAGTAGGGTACTTACAGATAGTATCTGACATTGTCTCACTATGATAGGCCATGGGGTGGCCATGTTGAGTGAGAACGATGCCCACAACATAGTATGAAGCATATGTCTCGATCTCAAAGGGATGTTGCAGGTCTGGTAGTGAAAGTACTGGGGCTGAGCACTACTTCAAATCATCGAATGCTTGTTGTTGGGACTGGCCCCATGCAAATTTCGCCTTACCACCACCCATGTTTATTTGGCTGAGGGCCCATGCAATATGGGAGAATCCCAACATGAACCTATGGTAGAAATTGGCAAGGCCCAAGAAGCTCCGAAGCTCAGTGAGTGTGGTTGGGGTTGGCCAGTCATGGATGACTTGGATCTTGGCTAGATCCACATGTACGCCATGCTGATCAATGATTTAGCCTAGGTAATGGACCCTGTCCATGCCGAAGGAGAATTTTTCCAAGTTGTCGTATAGCTTGTGCTATCGCAGGGTGTGCAGAACCTATTGAATATGTTGCAAGTGTTCGGCCCAAGTCTTTTTGTAAATTAGAATGTCATCCAGATACACCACTACAAAAGTATTGGTGAATGGTCGCATGATATCATCCATCATACTCATGAAAGTGGCTAGATCATTTGTCAAACCAAAGGCCATGACCAACCATTCAAAAAGGCCTTCCTTTGACTTCAAGGCGGTCTTCCATACATCTATTTTTTCTATCGGGACCTGGTGGTAGCCAGACTTTAGATCAATCTTACTGAAGTACTTGGCCCTCGTGAGTTGATCAAGGAGTTCGTCGATTCGGGGAATCAGGTATTGGTTTCTGACTATGATTTTATTTAGAGATCGGTAATCAATAAAGATTCACTAGGTTCCATCTTTCTTCTATACCAACACGATTGGGCTCCCGCAAGGTGATGAGTTGGGATCGATGTGCCCCTTGTAGAGCAGTTCTTGGATCTATCGCTTGATCTCCTCATTCTCTAACAAAGAGCGGCGATAGACTGGCCCATTGGGTAGCGATGTGCCAGGGGTCAAATCGGTGGGGTGCTTGACCTAACAGTGTAGAGGTACCTCTGTAAGTGAGGAGAATATATTTGAGTATTCTTCCATGACCTTATCTACTTGCTTCTGTTGTGTGGAGAGGTTGGTTGCAGAGACCCTGGATGTGGCTGTGATATTTCTCTTATTTTGAGAGTGAATCACGAAGAATACAAACTTTCCCATCTGAGAGATGACCTTCCTACATTGCTTAGCAGATATCAAGGAAATAACACTAGGTGGGGTTGCCTCGGGTATCCTATACAATTTCCTGTTCAAAGTAATAATAACACTACGAGGCCTAGACTCATATACAACATGACATTTCCATAAATAAGGTTGGCCCAAAAGAACATCAAAAAATTCGAGAGGATAAACATCACACAATACCTCATCTTTGAAGTGCTTGATTTCATACGACAGTCGACATTGTTGGCTGAAACGAAGATCACTTCCTTGGTGGAGCCATCCAATGGTGTAGGGTTGTGGGTGCGACATTGTTGGCAGGGCCAGCCACTTGATGACCTCTGCTGAGATGAGGTTGTTCTGGCTACTGCTATCAACGATGAAGTGCAACGGGGTGCCTTTTACCCACATCTGTGAATGGAAGAGGCGCTCTCCTTCTTCTGGCTCGTCTGGTTCACTAGGCTAGATCTTGGTGGTAGTAATGGTGGCACTGGGTTCCACGTCAATGATCCATCTTCCCCTTTCTGGTTCTGGCTCAGAGTCAGAATCCGCATATAATTCAGAATCTTTCACTTCATCCACTAGTGACTACTTTGAGTGGTAGTCAGCAGTGTTATGCCAAGGGCTCTTATGGAAGTCGCACCACTTCCCAGAATCTTTCTTTGTCTTTCTGGTGTCCTTCTTTGCTTGCGGCTTGGATTGGTTGTCCTAATACTATCCATATTTTCTCTGTCCTTTTTTTTGTGGGTTGGGGCCACCCTTTCCTGGATTTTATTGTGAGGGGTTCCCAGGCCCAAATTGTCGCGTCTTTTGTTTGAGCTTCTACTCGATTTTGACGACATATCGGTAGGTCGTGCCCAAGGATGAGATGTCCATAAATTACATTTCGGTATGGATGTATCTATGCAGAGCACCATGATACTCGAGCACTAGATGTCTCTCTGAATATTTGATACCCATCTTGGTGCACAAAGTATGGAATATATTTTTGAAATTTGGCACTGCTTGGTCTCTTTCTTGCCGCAATGCGGTCCATTTGATATACAGGTCATCATAACTTCCGAAAGGGTAGTATTGTTCCTTAATATCATCCCTAAAGAATTCCTAGGTGGTCGTGAATGAAAATAATGAGGTTTTCTTTATTTCCTTTTGCTCACATAAATTTTCCCACCAATATTTGACATGGGGAACGACTTTGAAGAGCGCAAAAGTAATATTTTCTCTATTCGAAAATTTATGGATAGACAAATAACCTTATAGTAGATTCAACCACTTGTATACAACATATGCATCTATGTGACCTTAAAATATAGGAATATCGAAGTTTATTTGTACCTTGAAGGCGACAGCACCTCCGTTCGAAGAAGATGCATCGCATGTTGGTAGCCGCCAAAGGATTTGCACGAAACTATCCATCATCTCGTTCATCTGTTGCGTGAGGGAATCCTCAATAAATAGTTTGAAAGGATATCTTGTCCCATCATCTTTATTTTCTCCTTCCATGAGAGGTCTCTTGGGTGTGTGAGATCTTTTGTCCTCAACAGAAACAAGCTCGAGACCCAACTCTTTGTACTCCAACCTCGTTGGGGACATGCATCAAGACAACAAGGAGAAAACCGCTCTGATACCACTGATCCATATTTTATGAGAAGAATGAAATGAATATAGATTATTAATAGGTGCTTAACACAAAATAACAGAGATACAGTAAAACTGGTTTTCTATTCAATAACGAAATAAGCTAAAAATTGTAAAATGCAGCGGAAACAAGCTTGTTGGAATGGTGGCGGCTTATCTCTGAGAAGAGATGTGACAGTTGTGCTCATTTGCAAGAATATGATTACAATGAGGATCTGAAGGCCATTTTACAATAATAATGAATTTCAAAAACCCTAGACATCCAAAAACCTAACCCTAGGAGATGAAGCGCCAAAAGTCATGTGGGCCCCGTTTGGGTAAGTTAGTACATCAACTTCCCGGGATCGTAACTTTTGCATACGACCTCCATTTTAGGCATATGATAGCCCATTGGAAAGGTATCATCGAGGAGATTAATTTTAGGTGAAATGTTGAAGGAACTTACTTATTTCAAACCTGTTTTCCCAAAAAAAACATCATTTAGGGCCTCAAAATGGCTCCGGAAGTGAAAACTGCTAAAAATAGTAAATTACCAAAATTGCCAGAAAACTATTTCGAGCTAGTTGGAAAAGGTGGGTGGCCATAGATATCCATCTGGATCACAACTCATCTATAGTCTGGAGGAAATATTTCCAATTGAATGTCAAATACCTTCTCTGAATTTGGCAGTGCAACTACTTACCGACACTACACTGCTTGAAGAATGTCTTTTATATCTCGAGTAGCTTGATAAGCAACGTCGATAGAACCTTGGCCAATGAGGCTGACAAAAAATGCATCAAGTGTCAGTATGATCCGTCTATCCACCCTCAGATTTTCTCTGAAGGAAATCTTGTACTATTCTATGACCAAGACAAAGATCCCTTAGGGGCAGGCAAGTTCAAACCCATGTGGTTCAGACCTTTCATTGGGAAAGAATTCTTAGAAAAGGGTTCTTATCATCCAGTTGATTTGGAGGGTACTTCTTTATCGGAGCCTAGAAATGGGCTCTGCCTATATTAGTATTACACTTAGGTCAGTCACCTGTGTGTGACTTCTTGTATATATGTATAGTCTTTTATACAATCTTATTTTTTTTGTTTTATGGATGTGTAGTTATTGTGTTTTCTTTTCACTGTGGTAGATGTCAAGTGAATCTGAAGTCTATGTTGGGTTTGCAGATGGTGCTAGACGACACACTCGGAGGCTTACTTCTGTATCTTGGGTTATTTTTACACCTTTTGGTGAGTTGATGTCTTTTGGAGGTATTTTCCTGGGCAAAGAAACCAATAATTTTGTCGAGTACAGTGCAGTAATAGAGTTACTACGTGATGCCTTGTCACATCGTATTTCTCACCTCTGAGTTTCTCTGGATGCTCAACTTGTCGTGTCTCAGTTAAATGGGATATATCATGTCTATGATCCCACCCTTCACCAAGGATTCCTTAGGGTACGTATCTTAGAACTCTATTTTGATTATATTACTTATATTCATGTTTCTATGATATCTAATCAACTAATTGATACATTGAATAATAAACTATTAGATTTTCATGTTTCTCATACATAAAAGTAAAAACACACACATACACATGTAAAATAGATTTGTACAAAATGTTTATCCATAAGGAAAAAATATGTATATATAATCTATCCCAAAAATAGTGCCATTAGTACAAATTGGGCCACAAATCCTCAAATATAGTTGATATACATCGTTGGGATCAAGCCCTGAATACAGAGTACAAAACGTTCCCTCAGCATATGTGTGGTCCAAAAATAACTATGGTATTGGCATATTGTCCCTATTGTAATGAACTACGGTGCTCACAAGACGCCAGAACAACTAGACCCAAGTCTTGGACACCCCTAATACATGTGGTTCCATGGTCGGGGGAAGGTCCTCTATCTATGCCATCAGTACTGCACGAGTGAGATCTGTCAGGTTTCTCTCTACTTGTTGTAGTACTCTCTCAGCCTCTCCGACTGGGGGTCTTCCTGCTCCTACTAGTCTAGCCTCTGGTCAAGAGCGACACCTGGTCATGGTGAATTCAGTTGGTCACATTGGTCCCACATCTATATATAACACATCTTTGAGTCAGTACTTTGATATTACATAAAAAGGATAATATTTAAAACTTAAATAAATTAATTAATTAAAAAAATGTATTTACCTATCTCTCAATGCTCCTCGTCAGGGGGCATGGGAATATTAGGATACCTTAGGAAACTGATCCCTACATATGGGTAGTCCTCTATAATTGGAATCTGACGAGCCCACCAATCAAAAAATTTGTCATCAAAGGCCTCTTGGACCCTCCCTGCACCCTGTCTGGGAAATAAATTTTCCCACCTGTACAATGTCGAAAAGGAGGAAATATGGCCTCGTATTGTCTCCCTCGGACTAAGGCTAGGCACTCTCTCAAAGAAGAAAGTGCATAATATAGTCATGAAACCAAACTTCTTGTTTGTCCTCCTGCAACATTCAGTGATATTTTTCTTCATGCATGTAAGCACAATAGTTCTCCAATAAAAAATAGTGGCATCCAAGCACTGTACTGCACAATGCATATGTGCATGGAAGTCCTGGTAAAGTGTCGCAGATCCTCTGATCCACCCAATCATGAATAACACTATCCGGAGACTTAGGTTGGTAATCTTGTGTATTGGCACTTGAGATCCTACTTTCTAAGTGCCTACCTCATAATACATACCAATATATTCCTCCATGTTGTATGGCCCTGGAGGAAAGGTCCTCAAGTTGACCGGTTCCCTCATCCTAGAGAGATCGGTCAGAAAGTATATGTCCTCTGTCGTTGGATTCAATGACTGACCCTCCAACATGAACTCCTCTGCATCTGGATGCCAATACTCTATCAAATGGTTTAACAATCTAGGTTGTGCCCTCATGAATGGACACTGGAATAACTTCCACATCCCACACTATTTCATCATGGAAATAACCCCATGATCCTCCTCCACCAAGACCTCTAATTCCTCGTGTTCCCTTTCCCACCGATGGACATACATCCTGTTGCACAAAATTTGGAGAGGATTATCACTTGTTTCATCTTTTTTGAACATTAAGAGAGGTGTACGTAGGTTGTCTTTAATGCAGTCATGTATGTACGTGGGCTAAGTGTTACTTTTCTCGTGTACATATGTGGGATGGGAATGGACATCCCGCATACATGCAGACCCAACCCTTTTACAAGGGCGTGCACCCTCTAAACATTAAATTAAACATTAAAGGATTATTAAAAATGAAAGGAAAGGTTTGTTTTACTTACTTGGATCAAGTGAGAGGATCTTTCATCCATCGTATCTCCTTGAATTCACGTTTTTAGGAAGGGGTTTGTTTTAACTTTTGGTTATTTTCCAAATTGCAATGGTTAAAATGAGTTGTCCACCTCTATTTATAGACTTTTCTGGCCCTTTTTCCCTAATTTGGTCTCTTTTTTACCTTTTCTTGGCTTGGTAGCTACTTGAGGTCCCTTTTGAGATAGCTTTAGGTCGTTCTAATGAACTTTTTCATTCGGTTTGGTGTTTTCTTGAGATGGGTTACACTTATATCATCCCATGGTGAAAGTCGTATTTTGACATTTGCATATAAGTTAGGTTTTCACCACCTTATGTTCTGCATATTGTTGAATTTTCCACCTTTCCATAGGATCGATCCCACCGAAGTGCGACACAAAACCTTCTCTGATGCTTTAGAAGAGTTGTAATTAGGTGGTAGAGCCTTCCTCTATATGGATTCCCTAGGTAGATCCTTTGTTTCATTTTGGTGTCCATGTTGTGAATTTTCTCCATAGGCTTGGGAGTCCTTTTAGTCCTGCCATGATTTGTGTTTTGAAGCCTCATTATTCTTTGATGTTTCTGGCTCTTACCCAAGGGACTCCCCATGAGAGTAGTTTTTTGTCTTTCGGGATCCTTTAAATTTTGAAAGAAACATCCAATGAGAGCGTATTTATTCTTTTCGATCTCATCTAGATTACTTGAGAAAAGAAGCCCCCCTGGAGTCCTCTTTAAGCCCTTTTTAGACTCTCTAAAATTGAAAAGATTGTTGAGCGATCTTGTTTCCATTCATGCTCGCCAAGTTCAAATTTTAAGGAACATCTATTCGGTGGTAGTTTACCCCTTTTTTCATTCTGGACGGTTAATTTACGAATAAAGGTATGCCCTAGGAGCTTCAGTTCGCTAGGAGAGTATTCTCCGGTGTAATTGTAACCCTTTTTCAGGCCTGAGGGACTAAATTTTTGAAAAAGGGACATTCTCCTTGGTTTTGGTTTATCTCTTTTTTGGGCCTTGGAGATTACTTATGAAAAATGAACCCCCTCGGAGTACATAGTTAAGCTCTTTTCAGACTCCCTAAATATGAAAAGATTGTCGAGTGACCTTATTCCTTTCACACTCGTTAATTGGTCCAGAAAGAACATCTATTTGGCATACGTTTAACCTTTTTTCCGGCCAATAGATTATATAAGAAAAAGGTACTCCTCGAGAGACCTGTCTCGTTGGGAGAGTTCTCTTAAGTTATATTTTATACTTTTTTGGTCTAAGGAGACTAAACTTAGAAAAAGGTTGTGAGTCCATAGTTAATATCTTTTCATACTCCTTAAAATTGAAAAGATAGTTGAGTGATCTCTTCTCAATCACACTCATTAAAATGGTTTTGAAGAGACATCCTTTCGATGTAATTTTAACCCTTTTTCGAACCGACTCGACTAACTACGAAAAAGGAACACTTTGGTGTCATGTTTTAGTGTTTTTAATACTCTCTAAATGTGAAAAACCACCGAGCTTACCTTCTTTGGGCTCGTAAAACTTCACATGGTAGAAGTCTTGTTGTGTCATATTTAATCGCATCGCATGCCTTGTCCTTTCATCTTTGGCCTAATGTTGGCTTCAAGTTGTTGTTAATTGAACCTTCAAAGCATTCCTTAAATGCAAGCCTTGTAGCACTTTTTTCCCTTGCGATATGACACCTTGACCCATGGAGGAATTTTCTTGAGTGTCCTTATCTTGCACATGTCTCCTTGCACTAAGCACCGGTATGTTCCATGCGCTTGGAACTAGTTTTCTTGTTTGTGACACTCGTTCCTCATTTGTAACATAGCATTCTTTAATTCTTTTTCAAGCTCATTAAAATTTTGAAAAAGACAAGAAAATCAAATATTCCAAAAAGAGGGGATGGGATATACATTCTCTTTTTTTTCGACAATTGCTACATAGAGTTGTGTCCTCCTCTGTTTGGTTACTCTTCCAAACATATGGAGAGTTTGTGGTGCCTCATGTATCACAAAATTATGTCAATATTACGTTGCTTGAGTCTCATCATTTTGTCATGATTTTGTCCAACAGAAGTTTTATCGAGCCTGATTCGGCCATTCTGCAGTTTGTCTCTTGAATTTCATGATTCGGCCATCCCGAGAGTCCAATGAAGTTCGGATTCAAAATCCATGAAGTTTTGTGCCTGATGATCAAGATCTTCTAGTCTTTTCCCAATGGCATGTCGAAGACCTCAGTGTAGTGAGATTTAAACTCCTATTGTACTCCTACCTGATCTTTTGAATATCTTGAAGTTATTGCTTGATCTATGACGCCCTCATCTCCAGCCACAAGCATCAATGCTTCTTGAAGATGCATATTATTTTGTACTTGTATATCATCTAATGTTTTTGAGATGTATATCCGTTGTGTATTTCTCGCTGCTACACTTTATATAGAAATTTATATGACATGGATATGCATTGTACTTGATTGGGATACATTCTTAGTTCATCCAGAGCATGGGTATGCCCACCTCAGAGAGATTATCATTGTTTTTCATATGGCACGCTCCCGAACACTCGTCTCGGGCTCACTCAAATCTGTGCCTTCCCACTAGTATATATATTGTAATGTGTTTTGGCCATCAGTTTCTCTTTTGACCTCACACATTAGGGGGCATCTCTTATAGTCAAAAAATGCCTTACATGTGCATACAAGACATTGGCCTTTCCACTTACATAATTTTCCAAAATACTGTTGAGGCTTCTTCTTAAAAAAACATTTTTTGGAAAATGTTCATGCCCTGCTGAACTGATATCCAGCATACACATGTGTGTTGCATACTAGTTAGCCCACATACATATGCGAGCTGCATACTAGTTAGACCACATCTACCTCCAAAAATTGAAAAAAATATAAAATTATAAGGAAATTGGTGGAGTTTATGGGATATTGAGGGTTTCCCAACTATTTTACCTCTTGTAGCCCATCCCCAAACCGAATAACCATATTTTTCTCATATAAAAAGAGGTCTTGGGGTGTCATTTGAAGATACAAGAAAGAGATTAAGAAAAATCTACCAAATTTCCTTCCCCTTCTTAGCCCAAGTTTCACATCCTATTCTGAGTTTTGTCCTCAGCCTTCTCCTCCATCCCTTTCTCATTTACTAAGTGATAAGTTGGTTGTGAGAAGAAAGCATGGGATTGATGCACTTGGAGCCATAATAGAGAATCTCAGACATGGGTTGTGGAGAGATTGTCGACAAAGGTTGTAATCATTTTTGTCTTGAAACTTAATAAAATAGTTCATTCTTGTCCCAAAACATTATGTTTGTATGTGTTTATGTCTATATCTGAACATTGAAAGTGATAATTAGAGAGTGCATGTATTGTAGCATCGTTTTCCTAAGATTTTGCAAGTCATTTTTGGGAGGAGACTCGAATATAGGAAGATGCAAGGACGAAAAAGGTCTACAACGTCCGCAAGGACTAAAGGTGCACCCATTGACCTTCTTCCCTCTCTCTTATCATCTAGTTTAGATATTTTTGGGGTAGTTCAAGCGTACAACAATATTTTAAAGGAAGTCATTGCTCTGCCTGTACCTAGACCCATTATAGGGGGATTTTTCCCCATAGCATCGACAGGATTTCTTCCATTAGGAAATTCGACTAAATCCCACATCTCATTATTTTGCAAGGATTACATTTCTTTGACCATGGAATCCTTCCAGAGTTTACCCTATGTCGAGTCAATTTCCTCCTTGACTGACTTGGGCTCCTCATCAGTGGCAGTTACCAAAAATGTGGAACAAAATTCGAGTAGACTATATATTTCAAATGGTTTTATTTCTTGTTGAGACCTCCTTACTGTCGGGGTGAATTTTTCCACCTATTCATCTTATTCATTTGAATCATTTGAATCATCTTCTTCTTCGTTCCTCAATTCAAATAGATTATTCTCTAGATTATTCTATGTTTGAACCACTTTAGACTCGAACTTCCCTTCAAATTCTCTGAATACCACATCTTGATTGTATACTTTTTTCCTTGATTCGGTATCCAAGAGCTTATATCCTTTCATTCCTTCTTTATGTCTAATGAAAATACACTTGAATTCTTTCTTGTCCAACTTTCTCCTCTTTTCTTTGGGAACATGAACAAATGCATCACAACCAAATACTTTGAGATGTGAAAGAAAAGGCTTCTTACCAGACCATACCTCATGTAGAGTGATGTCGACTAGCATTGATGAAGGAAACATATTCACCATATATTTTTTAGTGTCGACTGCCTCTACCCATAATTCTTGTGTGAGCCCAACATCACTGAGCATGCTCATTTCCTTGTCCATCAATTTTTTATTCATTCTATCAGATAATTGGCTTAGGTTGATGGATTGTTGGTTGTAATTGATGTCAACTATTGGAGAGTGATATTGTATATTGATGTCAACCCTTAGTGATTGATGTCAACCCTTGGAGAAAGTACGGTAGAAAATTCCAGTAGCACAAAGGTTTGGGTAATGGACCCAAGTTTGTTTGATGTAAAGAT
>SNQJ01S0000804.1:426861-461187 GCA_010110895.2 Picea sitchensis | reverse complement strand
GATACTTCCATGAAAGAGAATACTGATATCAAATATAAGAAAGTATGGATAAGAAAACAAGAAGAACATGTGAACAAAGACTAGGTACAAGAGATCGCAAGATTGACAATAAAACGAGATGAAGAAAATTATACAGAGAAAAGGAAAGATGTCAGATACAGAAAGGTTTGGAAAATAACTAAAAGAAAGGAAGGACAGGTAAATAAGGAACAAGTTCAAGAGATTATACTTTTAGGCATTATAGTGAAAGATGAATCCACAGATAGAAAGAAAGAAGTCAAAGCTCAGAGAGATAATGAATCTACCAATGAATATGATGATGAATCTACCAATGAAGATGATGATGAATACACATCAGAGAAGGAATTGTTATGAGCCATCCATCTTAGATACTCCCAAGTAATATGAATATTAGATAGGGGGAGTCTATGTGATAGTTGTGATAGACCAAAGAACCATCCTTCGAGTAGCTTGCAGAGTTTGAGAAGACAGATTCAGAGCAATCAGTTAGAAGAAGTACAGCTTGATATATTAATCAAGACTTCATGATAGTATAGTGATAAATGGGTCAACATTATGGACAATTGCACAAGTAGAGTCTTGGATAGTATGGACAGAGATGGATTCATAAGAACACTTAGCAGGTTTGGATAGATATATGATAGTGGACTACATAATGGATTCATAGACTGGTTCAAAGAAAAATGAACATTATCATAATGGATGATAATTACACAGGAAATGGCTCGAACAATGCTAATGGATTCCAAATTGACAGATATTACGTGGACACATGCAGTGCATACATCTGTTCACATTCAAAATAGAGTAATGCTCAGAAACAACAATGACAAAACTCCCTATGAAATATGGAAAGGAAGCGTAGACAACAACCTCTACATCAAGGTAACACAAGGTAATATTTTATTAATTGAAATTTATGTTGATGATATTGTTTTGGAAGTACTAATGACAGGTTAAGCCAGAAATTTGCAAAGGATATGCAGAATGAATTTGACATTCTATTACTTGGAGGACTATCCTTCTTTTTGGGTCTTCATATATGTCAAAGAAACGAAGGAATTTTTATTTATCAAACTAAGTATATCATAGAAATGATAAAGAGGTTAGGAATGGAAGATTGCAATCTAATTACCACTCCTATGAAAACTAGTTTCAAGTTGAGAAAATATGATGATTCAAATTATACAGACCAGAGGCAATACATGTCAATGATTGGTAGCTTACTATATGTGACAACATCCAGACTAGATGTAATGCAGGTAGTTGGACAGGTGGCACTATTTCAAGAAGCACCAAAGGAATCACATGTATTAGCAGTGAAGAGGATTTTAAGATATCTCAAAGGAACATAAGAGTTTGTATTATGGTATCCAAAAGGAAAGGATCTATCACTTATTGCCTACACAGATGCAGATTGGGAAGGTTTTATTGATGACCAATGAAGCACCAATGGAGTAGCGTTCTACTTGGGTGAGTGTTTAGTATCATGGCTAAGCAAGAAACAATCATCAATATCTTTATCTATAGCCGAGGCAGAATATATTGTAGCAACATCATGGTGTACACAAGTTCTTTGGATGAAACAAACTCTAACAGATATACAGGTTGAGTATAATGAGACCATTTCAATCTATTGTGATAATACAAGCGCCATCAATATCTCAAAGAACCGCGTAATGCACTCTAAGACGAAGCACATTCCAATCAAGTATCACTTTCTACAAGAGCAGGTTGCAGAAAAGAACATCATAGTTGAGTATGTGGGCACAAAAGAACAAGTGGAAGACATCTCTACAAAACCACTTCCATGAGAAGCCTTTGAATATCTTCACCAGAGAATAGGAGTAATTTCTACTCCAAAATGAATACTTTTGAATGCTTATATTATATGTCTTATATGTACATGAGGAAGCACCATAAATAGGACAAAGGGGGAGAGATTTATCAAATGCAAAAGGTAAATTCTTGGAGAGAGAGAATAGAGGAATGTTTCCAAGGGGAGCGATCGTCACAAGGGAAGAATGAGCGATATGACTTTAGAGTGATACCCTTTATCAAAGGGGGATATATTATTCATATGAAGGGAAAGAGAGTAACCAGAGGATTATAAACACAAAGAAAAATCAAAGGCACGTAGACAAGGGGAGTAGCCCCAAGGAGAGTTCAGTTAGGGGGAGAATCCCCAAAGAGAGATACCCTTTTACATTGATGTCAAAGGGGGAGAGATAGAAAAATTGATAAAGAGTATAAGCATGAATGTTATCATGACTAAGCGTTTCCATCAATGTTGGTGTTGCCATCAATGCCAAAGGGGGAGATTGTCAGACAATTGGCTTAGATTGATGGATAGTTGGTATGGATTGTTGGTTTTCATTGATGTCAACTATTAGAGAGTGATATTGTAGATTGATGTCAACCTTAGTGATTGATGTCAACCCTTGGAGAAAGTACGGTAGTGAATTCCAGTAGCACAAAGGTTTGGGTAATGGACCCAAGTTTGTTTGATGGATAACGATATGAGTTTTGTTATATTTTCAGGTAATACTATTCTATATGGATATTACATGTCATTCCATTTATGGTGGTATGTGGAACGCCACATAAATCCACACGGTTTGAGAGTTATGGCCTTACGAAGTTGGAGGACCCTCATATGTCATCTAGAATCTCCAAATGGTCAAAGTAGTCAAAGTGGTTTAAGAGATTTTAAAAGGTAAATAATAAAGTGAAGTGATGAGTGTATTATAATTCAAAGTGAATACAAAATAAACTATTTCAATAATAAATTTAATGGAGAAATTAGAAGTGGGTTAACCCTACAATAAGGAAAGTGGGCAAAGTGACCTAGACGATGTTTTTAAGGAAGCTACTTTGAGAGTATAAATAAGAGGCAAGGATATATCATTTTAGACACATTTGAGCATATTGAATACCTATAGCTTTCTGATGTAACCAAAGGATATCTAATCCAAATTTATGAGGGAAGGTGAAGAAAATAACGCCGGAATTCAAGGAAGGTTAAATTCTTTTGATGATGCTTTCTAAGGTATGTTATTTACAGGTCATCTCACCATTTTCGAAATAAATTTTTTTGTCTAGAATGAATCAGACTGTGGAATTGATATTCCATTGAGGAAACATATCCAAGTATCTGTGGTACAAAATTCAGCTTGTGGTTCATTGTATTTTTGGAGTTACACTCTGTGGAAAATAGGGTTTGTGGTTAGTCCTAAAACTAGTCTAAAACAGGTGTTTCGGATAAAAACGTCATAACTTCTTCATAACAGATCCAAATTCAATAAGACCAAATGTGTTGTTTAGAGTATAGTCTGTATTATTTTTTGTGACATTTTTAGATCGATTCAACAAACATTATGTGTGGGGCACACTCTACAAGTTCTCTCTATAGAATAGGCCAGAATTCAACAAGGTATGTCATTCTTGCTATAACTCCTTTTCTGAGAGGTTCCAAGTAGTGAAAAATGGAGGAATTGCATAAACAACATTGACTAACATTGTATATCAGTTTCATATATTTATTCATTACAGGTACAAAGTTATGTTTATTTCAAGTTAGGGTTGTTGACTAATCCAAAACTAGGCATTTGAGACTAAAGAAAAGTTTGATGAAAATGCTAGTCTCTTTTTGTTAAAGTTAAGTAAGGTTTGCAGGAATGTGATCATATGCAACAAGTCTATCACAGAGTTACAAATAATATTTGGATGATGAAATTGATGAGGGCATTTGGGTGAGGTACATGTCAGGTACATGGTTGAGACAAGTAGTTGATGAGTTGGCATATACATGAGGTGTATAGTTGATTATGTTGGTACATATTGATGAGTCATAGTTGATGAGTAGTTGATGCATGATTGGTACATGGTTGGAGGCACTTGTTGATACATGGTTTATGGATGATTTATCATACTTGTATTAGTAGAAGCACATATTGATCTTGGTGATGATTATGAGTTGTTGTGTTATACTTGGTTGATGCACATCTTTGAGATTTGTCTTGGTGATTGATCTTGGTGAGTAGATCTGATTTGGTTGATAAAATGAATGAGACAAGTTGTTGTGATAGGTTTTTTGGACAAGTTGTTGTGATAGGTTATTTGTATAGGTTTGATGCATGGTTGATGCACTTGTTCATGGTACAGGTTGAGGTACAGGTTGGTGCATGGTTGATGCACTTGTTTATGGTATAGGTTGATTACAGGTTGGTTGGTATAGATTGGTGCATGGTTGATGCACTTTTTTATGGTACAAGTTGATTATAGGCTGAGGTACAGGTTGATGCATGGTTCAGGTTATTGGTACAGGTTGTTTGGTACATGTTTTTTGATACAGGTTTATAGCAGTATATCTCACAGTGATAGTGTGATAGTGGTTCCATCATTCTACTTATATGTCAAGGCGGTTGTACAAGGCAAGGATAGGTGGTTGTATCCACCTTCCGATTGTAGCCGGAGCACATTGGGGGTTGTAGCCTCCTTCTGGTCGTAGCCAGATAAATTGGGAGTTGGAGCTTCACTCAGGTTGTAGCCTGATAAACTGGAGGGTTGGAGCCTCCTTCCAAGTGCAGCTGGAAAACAAAGGAAGTTGGTGCTTCTAATGAATGTAATTCTTCAATACATATAAGAAAAAACATTATGTGGTTTTCTCCCACTTTGGGTTTCCACGTAAAACATTGGTGTACTATGTATGTGTATGATTGTTCATTTGTTCATTTCTTATTTACTCTGAAGTTATTGGATGATAATGCTACATTGATATAACACTTGGATTATATGGTTAAAAAGGATTAAATTTCTCTATTACTGATTCACCCTCCCTCTCAGTAATCCAACACATTCTCTCGGTAACTCCATTTTTGGGGGTGGTATATGGTGTGGTATTTTGGAATTTAATTCCACACTGCTTGCAGAACTGCTCAAAATCCTTTTCACAAAATTCACCACCGTTGTCAATTCTCAACACTTTAATCTTCCTATTTGTCTGGTTTTCTACAAGAAACTTAAAATCCTTGAATTTCTTGAAAACCTCTAATTTCTTCCTCGAGAAATATATCCATGTATTCCTAGATAAATAATCTATGAAGGACACATAATACAAGGATCCACCAAGTGAAGGCACTGAAACAAGGCCAAACACTTCACTATGAACCAATTCTAGAATCCCCTTTTCCCTTGTCACTCCAAATGGGAACCTCACCCGAGTTTGTTTTCCATACATGCTATGTTCTCAAAAGTTGACTTCTAAATTACATTTAGGAAAATATTTGACCATACCTTTATTTCACATATCTCGAAGCCATTTCTCTCCAATGTGTCCAATCCTCTCGTGCCATAGCATGGTAGGGTTGACTTGATGAAGACTTGTTGAGTCAGTTTGAATCGACTCATCTTGATTCGAGTTGAGTTGAGTCAAATTAGATTTGAGGTCAATTCGACTTCAGGAACAATAATGTTGTTACATCCAGTTGATTCGACTTCAAGAACAACAATGTTGTTCAATCTAGTCAAGTCTACATTCCCTAACAACTTGTATAAGGTTCCAATCAAATCTCCTTTTATCAATACCATCACACCTCTAACCATTTTGCATATATCCTTATGAAATAAAGTGTGCACTCCTACAACACTCATATTACTGATAAATAAAAAGTTTCTAGCCAAACTTGGAATATGTAGCATACATGGAAGGGTTCTACTCCTCCCATCTGGCAATGTCAATCAGACTCTTCCTCATCCAACAATTTTGGTTGTCGATTCATCCCCCAAGAACATATCTCCTCCTTCATATAATTCATATTCTCAAAATCATTCTCTATGTGGTGTCATATGATAGTATGCTCCTCGGTCAATTAGCTAAACATCTTGATTTGATTGTGTACTGGACGATGCCAGATACACATCACCTCCCTTATATGGAGTAGTATTTCTCTCATTGACTTCTTCTCATTGGATCCTGTATTGAATTCCATTACCTTCGACTTGCAATCCCTTTTATAATTCTCAAATTTAACGCATTTCCAACATTTTCTCGTCGAATGAACTGGGGATTTATATCTACCCTTCGACTTAGACTTTCTACCTGATAATTTTCCTTTATCTTTGCCAATCGGTCGAGCTCTCACCACTAAAGCATGTTTGGTCAATCCTTACATGTTCTTCCTTTTCATTTCTTCTTACGGTAGATATGCAACCATGTCTTCTACCGCTAATGTGGTTGAATTACTCCCTATAGCCATGAATAAGCTATCCGAGGAATCTAGAAAAGAACATAATAGGATAATAAATTTATCCTCCTCGGTGATTTTAATATCCACATATAATGAATGGATTAGTATGGTATTAAACACATTCAAATTCTCAGTTACTAAACTTCCATCACTCATCCTCAGAAGATACAACTTATTTCTAAGGAACAACTTATTTACCAGGGATTTCAACTGGTACACGATTCCCAACTTGTCCCATAGTTTCTTGGATGAATTTTCTCTTAATACATTCAACAACATTGAATCTTCAATACACAGTCGAATCGTACTCTTTTCCCTTATTTCAAGTTTCTCCCATTCTTCCTTCGACATACCTGTTGGAATGGTACCTGGATAGATTTTTTTCCATTGTTCTTAATCTACAAGGAGATCTTCAATTTTAAGCTTCCAAAGCTCAAAATTATGGCCATTGAATTTTTCGATCTCTATTCTCAAGGTACTTTCCATTATTTAAGCACAACTTTAAAGATATCTGAATTTTGACTCTTATTGGAACTAGGGTTTAGCTCAGATCCAAGGTTTTTAAACCAAGCTCTAATACCACGTGTTAGGAAATTAATATTTCCACGCTAAACCTAACAGAAGAGAGGAATAATTATTTAAGCTATAAAAGAAATGACAAATAAAACACACAATACACATAGATTTTACCCTAGAAACCCAGACATGAAAACCAACATTCCTTGAGCGTATTTCTCTCTTGTTGTCTTATTCATTCAGAATAAAAAGGTTAAATTCCTAACTTTGGTCCACACCTAAGACACAAGTGACATCATACCCTCTTGCTTTACTCAAGGACAACCATGTATCCAATTTGGCTTACATCTACATGACCAACAACCTCTAAACGATTGATCTAAAGATTAGCTTTTACAACATTAAAAAAAGCCTTATTTATAAGATTTACAGTAGGAAAAACCCTAAATAATGGCACCCAAAAATGGTTACAGATCCATGCAGATCATTAGCTACAAATCCCGTGAATATCTGGATTTTGTTAGAGTCGACTACCAAGTTGGATTACTAGTTGACCTTTAGTCGATCTTCAATTGGTTACCACACGACCTCATGTTGACCTCTTGTCATTTGACCTCTTTTACTTGTTTTCAATCACTTTGACTTCGAATTTTCCCAATCGATCCTTCTCGACCTTTGACTTTCATTGCCGGTCGACCCACCTTGACTCGAATTTCACTGCAAATAATATAACAACCCAACATCAACTACATTGGGTATAGGGATAATTGGGTAAACAACCTCCAATAAATCAAGTATCTAATCGATCAAGTTAGTTATATCTCTCTAGTATAGTTACAATATTTATATAGATTGAAATAGAAGAGATAAGTTCCTAAGTTTTCTCGATTTCTATCTTCTTGCAATAGACTAGTTTGAGTTGTTTCAAGTATAGAGTTTTGAATTACTTTTATATATGAAATTTATTAATAGAGGAATAAATATTTGATCTTGGTTTTTGTTTCCCTAAGTGTTCTATAAAATTCCAAGAACTCCCTTGGGTAGGGCCCACTGAAGAGGAGGTTACAAGAATCATTATTATGTTGCCAATTATATTTCTATTTTCTGAGTTTATTTACATTCCTATAGATAAATTGTTAAATTTATATCAGTTATATATTATCATCACTTTCATTACAATATCATTTTCAATCTAATGCATTTTTATGATTTCTTTTATTCTATTGGATTGCAATTATCAGTTCTATGGAATGTGGGCCTTGAGAATATCTATAAGTATGATGGTTATTGGTGTATTATTTTTGTATTCTCATATCTAGACAATGATTGTTGATCTCACAAAACTTTCCCATTCTGTTAGCCCCTTATTTCACTAAGATTTGTCCCTACTCCTATACAACTTTTGGCAATTTAAAGCAAGAGACGGAGCTCAAAAACATTACCCTAGGCTATGTGGAGTGAAGTAGAATGGTTGTAACATACCCAACCATCGGGCTCGACCACGCTACTCCAAGGACACTCTACAGAAACATCTAAAACCATATTGTAATGAACCTAGTTTCCCACAAGCCATATCTCGAAAATAACAATACTCATCTCAAGAATTAAAAATTGATCTCTCGTAATAAAATTAATTCAAGAACGAATGCAAGAGATAAGATAACAAAACATGCATTTAACAAGAATCAATTTGAATTCTTAAAGAAGATTTACCGTTCCATGCACAACCATATGTTGAAAGATTAATTGTTGAAAGATTAGTTGTTGAAAGATTGGTTGTCATTGAATTGTTGAAATATTGGTTTTCATTGATGTCAACTCTTGAATAGAAGTTAACAAGTTTCATGTCAAGGTAAAGGAGTTGTAAATAGAAGTCAACAAGCCACATGTCAGTTGCATGTTAAAGTAACTATAAACAAAAGTTAACAAGTTGCATGTGAGTTGCATCTACATGTTAGTTTCATGTCATCATGAAATCCTCATTAAAACATGGAGAAGAGTCAATTGAATATCACTTTTGTGAATATTGATTGGCAGATCTAAGGCAATGAGTCTATGTCAGCGAATTCCAGTGGAGGAAGAATTTTTTCAGGAGCCGACGTACGAAGAAAGTGTTACAAACATAGGTTCTTTGTGTAAATATGCAAGTTTCAAGAGGAAAAGCATGGACATCTGTAGGTTGCAGTGAGGAAAAGCACAGACATCCACGAGTATATAGTGTAATAGGTCGCGAGCCTATGAAGGGAAATTGTTGAAGATCATGGATCTAAAACCTAGGTCAACTACAGATTGAAGGTATGTCTTCATGTGTATGTTAGGGTGTGTATTCTGAAGAAATCATGAATAGGTATGTATTAGTGATTCATAAGCATTTTATTTGGAGAACTCTCTTGTGGATCTTGGTATGAGGTATGTGTGGTTGAACTAGTCTTGATTAGATATTGAAATCAGTAGTAGCAACAAAAGTATAAGAGACGACAGTAGAAACAAGTTATCAGTTACACTAGAATAGGTAGTGACATATTCATCTACATGTATATTTCACAGTATTTGGATGGGGAAAGGAAAGGGGGTTGTAGCCTCCTTTGGGTCGGAGCCAGTAAATTAGGGAGTTGGATCTTCCTTGAGGTTGCAGCCTATAAATAGGGAGTTGGAGACTCCTTCCAATTGTAGCTGGAGAAATAGGAAATTAGTGCTTCCAATGAATGTACTCTTTGAAAAATAATAAAATCATTTTGTGGTTTTCTTCTAGTGTACTATGTTTATGTGATATTTATGCAGTGAATTATGGTGTTGATGATATATTGAATGCTCATGATATTTATTGTAGATTTTATATTGTGATTAAAATTACTCATTGTTCTCATATTGATTCACCCCCCTCTCAGTATTCCAACAATTGGTATCAAAGTCAATCCTTCAGGAAGCAGTCTAACCACTAGAAGGAGATAATGGAATATGATAATATTGGAGCACCAGTGTTTGAAGGTCATAACTATACCTTATGGAATAAAAGGATGAAAACCTTTTTATAGGCACATGGATTTGATGTTTGGAAATCAATGGTAGATGGGTATACAACACCAAGAACTCCCCCAACTGATAGAGATGGAAAGAAACTCAACGAAAACAAATCAAAGGATAAAGATACTCTCTGATCAGTCTAGTCGATTCAGTATTTGTCAAGGTTATGCATTGTGACAATGCAAAGGATATTTAGGATAAAATACAAAATATTTATGAAGGATATGCCAAAATTAAGGAAGCTACGCTTCAAATCTTCAGAGCTAAGTTTGAACAATTGAAACTAAAGGAAGAAGAAGACATTGTGGCCTATCTTCTACGAGTTGAAAAAATAGTTAACATTATTAAGGGATTGGGAGTAGAATTTGATGAATCAATGGTTGTTCAAAAGGTATCGAGGTATCTTCCTATGAGATTTGGTACTAAAATATCATCCCTAGAAGAAAGAGCATATCTTGGTACATTGAGCATGGACGAACTACATGGAATATTTACATCCTATGAAATGAGAAAAGAACAGGATAACCCAGTCATGAAGGAATTTTCTTTCAAGGAATCCAAGAAGACAAAGAATAAGAACAAGCAAAAGTCAAAACTAGGTTGCAGTTGTAGTGATGTTTTAGACGAATATGAAGAGATGGCTAACTTTGTAAGGAAATTAAAGAAAGGAACTGGAAAGTATAAAGGTATGATTCCATTGAAATGTTTTAATTGTGGTGGTATTGGTCATTTTTTTCTAAATGTCCTCATAAGAATAAATATAGTGATGAATAAGAATATTATAAAAGGGAAAAGAAATATCAAAAGGGAAACACAAGAAGAAACAAAAGGAAATTCTTCAAGAAAAGGTGGATAGTTCATCATCAAACGAGGAGGATGATGACAGTGACATTGATTCAGAAAGAGTACTCTTCATGGAAGTATAAGATGATTCAGAAGAAGAAGGTGAAGTCGATCTCATAGAAGAGCTAATCAGTGCATTAGAAGAAATTAGGAAGGAAAGAAATAAAAAGAAGTCACTCATGGCAGAGTTAAAAATCAAATAGGGATCTCAAAATTCCAACTATGAAGAAATCGAGCAGATGATCACAAGTATAAAAATTCAAATAGAAGAAGACAAAAGAATTGAGTAAATGCTTAGAAGTCGGTTAGAAGAAAAGGATAAAATAATTAGAATCTTGGAAGTAGAAATAGTTATTTTAAGGAAACATCTTCAGAAGAAAGACATGCAAGAGAAGAGCACCAAAATGTTGGATCAAATCATCAACAATAAAATACCATCAAATGAAAGATCCAGACTAGGATACAATCAATTATGGAATGAGAAAGGATCAAGCTCCAAGATAACAGAACATGAAGCAGGAAAAAGCAGTTATGCATAGATTGTTAAAGATTATGTCAAGAAGGAAGAATGCATGCCCCCAAATAAGAACATTCCAGAAATAAAGAAGACAAATTCAGAAGGAGTGCATCGCAAAGAAGATCATCTACTCCCAGGTATCAAAGGTTATTTTATTATAATTGTTTTAATTGTACTCATTTTGGACATAAATATATAAACTGCAGAGCCTATGCCAAGAACCGAAGAAACTATGCAGGGTACCTAAATAATAGTTATCCTAGAAGATCTTATGAAGCATAGAGTAGAAATCAAAATAGTTTTGGTTCATTGAGAAATTAAGTAGAATACTACAAATGCAACAATTTTGGACACATAGAGAATAATTGTAGATTGACTATTCCAACCAGGGAATCAAATCAGAACACTAATAGTCAGATATCGAAACCAGAAGGGACATAGAAAAGAAAGAAGAATCAATTCTCGCTTGATCTACAATACCAACACAGGAAAATTGATTGGTATGTTGACAACGGTTGTTCAAAGCATATGACATGTGATAAGAATAGGTTTCTAACTATGAAGAAATAAAGAGATGGATCCGTTTCATTTGGAAATAATCATTCAGCTAAAATTATAGGTAGAGGCACAGTTAAGATTGGAAGCAAATATGCCATGGCAGAAAATGTTCTACTGGTCGAAGATATGAAACAAAATCTACCGATTGTAAGTCAAATGTGCGATCAAGAACACACACTTCAGTTCGACTCAAAGAAATATGAAATTAGGAGAGAATGATAAGGAAAGTTAGTGGCAACAACGATAAGGACTCTAAACAACATATATGTTTTGAATGAAATTGGAAAAGAAAGAAGTTACTTAGAAAAGGAAAATGAAAGTTGGATTTGGCACAAAATGGGTATTTAGAAACAAGTTGAACGAGGATGGATAGGTAACCAAGAATAAAGCAAGTCTAGTATGCAAGGGAGATGCTCAGGTTGAAGGAATAGATCTTGAAGAAACATTTTCCCCAGTTTCCAGAATGGAAGCAGTCAAAATGATCTTGGCTTATGCATGTTTTATGAAAATCAAAGTATATCATATGGATGTAAAATCAGATGGATGTAAAATCAGCCTTCCTAAACTGATAACTAGAAGAAGAAGTCTACATGAACAACCATAAGGATTTCTACTATCAGAAAAGGAAGATTATGTTTTCATATTGAATAAGGCATTGTATGAACTCAAACAATCCCCGAGAGCATGGTATTCAATATTGGATAGGTATCTAAAACAAAAAGGGTTCAGGAAATACAATGCAAACAACTATCTCTACATAAAGGTAAATCAAGATAGTATATTGATAATTGAAGTTTATGTTGATGACATTATTTTTGGAAGTGATGATGACAAGATGAGTTAGAAATTTTCTAAAGACATGAAAAATGAATTTGAAATGTCATTACTTGGTGAGTTGTATTTCTTTTTGGGACTCTTCGTATCTTAGCAAGATAAAGGTATTTTCATCTCCCAGGCCAATTATATAAAATAAATGCTAAAGAAGTTTGGAATTCTAGATTGCGATCCCATAAGTACTACCATGCAGACTAGTTGCAAATTGAGTAAAGATGATAAATCCAAGGATGAAGATCAGAGAATCTATAGATTGATGATTGGTAGTTTACTCTATGTGAAAACATCGGGACCGAATGTGATGCAAGCAGTTGGACAGGTTGTAATATTTCAAGCAACACTGAAGGAAACACATGTTATGGAAGTAAAGGGAATATTCAGATATCTCAAAGAAACATAAGACTATGGATTATGGTATCCAAAAAAGAATGATCTATCTTTAGTTGCATACACAGATGCATATTGGGTAGGGGGTGTTGATGATAGAATAAGTAAAAGTGGAGAAACCTTCTACTTGGATGATTGTCTGGTATCCTGGTTGAGAAAGAAACATCCTTTAGTATCATTGTCCATAGAAAAAGCATAGTATATTGTAGCAACAACATGTTCTATGGATGAAGAAAACTTTGCAGGACATACAAGTGGAATATGATGATCCTATTCTAATATTTTTTTATAATACCAGTGCTATAAGTATCTCTAAGAATACAGTGATGCATTCCAAGATGAAACAAATTCCGATCAATTTTCACTTTCTACGGGAACAAGTTGCAGAGGAGAACATCAAGGTAGAGTACATTGGGACAAAAGAAAAAATTGTATATATCTTCTCCAAACCTCTTTCGAGGGAAAATTTTGGGTATCTTCAACAAAAACTTGGAGTAGTTTCATCCCCACAGTGATCTGCATGGTAGTTGGAACAATACGATAGGGGGAGAGAAACAATAATCATGAAAGACTTGAATGATTTTTTAATACTTTTTATCAAATATATACATGAGGAAGAACCATGAAGAGAAACATCAATAGATATCAAAGGATTATAGATAGGGGGAGTAACCCCAAGGAGAAGTCACCCTTTGTCCTTGATTGCAAAGAGGGAGAGAAAAAAAATATAGAGGCATGTAAACAAAGAAAAGAGGCATGAAGACATGGGGAGCCAGCATAAGCATGCGTGTTTCCATCAACCATGTCTAGGTGTTGTGTATAAGTGTTGCCATCAATGCCAAAGGGGGAGATTGTTGAAACATTAATTGTTGAAATATTAGTTGTTGAAAAATTGGTTGTCATTGAATTTTTGAAATATTGGTTTTCATTGATGTCAACTCTTGAAAAGAAGTTAACAAGTTGCATGTCAAGGTAAAGGAGTTGTAAATAGAAGTTAACAAGATGCATGTCATTTTCATGTTAAAGTAAGTGTAAACAAAAGTTAACAAGTTTCATGTGAGTTGCATGTGCATGTCAGTTGCATGTCATCATGAGATCCTCATTAAAACATGAAAAAGAGTCAATTGAATATCACTTCTGTAAATACTAATTGGTAGATCTAAGGCAGTGAGTCTATGTCAACAAATTCCAGTGGAGGAAGAATTTTGCAGGAGAAAAGCGTACGGAGAAAGTGTTACAAACACAGTTTCTTTGTGTAAATTCGTAGGTTTTAGGAGGAAAAGCGCGAACATCCATGGGATGTAGTGAGGAAAAGAGCGGACATCCACAAGCAGACAGTGTAATAGGTCATGAACCTATGAAGGAAAATTAATGAATATTAGGGATCTAAAACCCAGTTCAACTATAGATTTAAAGCATGTCTTCTTGTGTATGTTAGGGTGCGTATTCTGAAGAAATCGGGAACAAGTATGTCTTAGTGATTCATAAGAATTTTATTTGGAGAACTCTCCTTTGGATCTTGGTATGAGGTATGTGTCATTGTAGTCTTGATTGGATATCAAAATCGGTAGCATCAACACAAGTATCAGAAACAACAGTAGAAACAATTTATTAGTTATAGTGACAGAGGTAGTGACAGATTGGTATACATTTATATTTCATGGCAGTTGGGCAGGGAAAGGAAAGGGGGTTTTAGCCTCCTTTGGGTTGGAGCTGGTAAATTAGGGAGTTGGACATTCCTTCAGGTTGCAGCTTGTATATAGAGGGTTGGATCCTCCTTCCAATTGAAGCTGGAGAAATAGGAAGTTAGTTCTTCCAATGAATGTACTCTTTGATAAATAAGAAAAGCATTATGTGGTTTTCTCCTGAATTGGGATTCTGCATAAAATTCTAGTGTATTGTGTTTATGTGAAGTTTATGCAGTGAATTATGGTGTTGATGATATATTGAATGCTCATGATATTTATTGGAGGTTTTATATTGTGATTAAAATTACTCATTTTTCTCATATTGATTCACCCCCCCTCTCAGTATTCCAACACCATATCTAACAAGCATTCATAATATAAACATGGATCTCATAGATAATAATTATTACATGGAGGAAATAAATATACAAGTAATGGAAACCATGACAGAGTGAACTTATCTTTAATAAAATGAATCACTAGTTGGATGCAAACCAAGGACGTTCCACCCAACCTTAGACATTGTTGTTCCAAGTATCAAGAGAAATGTCACCCCCAAGTCAGGGATATGAATCCACAAGGACGATCTTAGGGTGTTACTCAACTTTCCCAAACCAGTCAACACCTAATATCTCACAGATTTCTCAAGACACAACAATCTAAATTACACCATATCTCTTCTCTTCAGCCTACACAACCCAAGAGAATGGACCCCCTTCTCTACCACATAGTCCCTCAAGATTTCCACCTCCTTCCTGGGCTCTAGTGCATCTGGTCAAGAATCTACATGTTGGGAACTCTCAGGACTCACAATTGTGAACAAAACTTAACACATGCCAATGTAACTTAGACATGGAGGCATGAATTTCAGGGCTATAATACACTAGTCATTACTACAGTAAAAAAAAATGGATTCTTCCTCGACAATTATCCCCCAAGTCCCAACCAAGAACAAGAATGAAGGGTATAAATGAATGAAGATAGAATAGATAAGAACAATGGAGAAGAACCATGGATAAGATCCCCCAAACAACCCATAAGAGGTGTTTATATATATACTTGAAAATCAAGAACCACATGGAATTCCCCAAGAAGATCATGTAATCAATTCTCTCAATCAAAACAATCATGGGTAAATAAAATATAATAAAAATACTTATCCCCTTAATCCCCCTCTCTCATGGAATAATAGCCCTCTATAACTCTTTTCCTTGTCTATCTAGCAGCCATCAATGTATTTTATTATTGATAATAATCAAAGCATTACATTTCTTAGGAACTCCGGCCTCTTTTAATTTTTTAGGCACTCTGGCCTTTCATCAAATAAACAAAATACATTATTTAATATGGGGACTCAAAACTGGGGTATTACATTCCCCTCACCCTTATTTTTTCATTGTCCTCACTGCATATACATAACTAAAAATCAAAATTTCAAACTTATTCAAAAAGTTGCGAGTATTATGCCCACATGACATCTTCATGCTACCAAGTAGCATCTTCAGGATTGTAACAGATCCACTAAACTTTTACCATCTCTATAACTCAATCTTGGAGCGTTTTGACTTTTTTGTCCAATATGCACACTAGCTGGACCTGAAAGTATCCCTTTGGCTCCACCTGAATCAAATTCCAATCAATAACATGGTTAGGATCATGTACATAATTTTTCAACAAAGAGACATGAAATACATTATGCACATTCATGGAAGTAGGTAATGCAAGCATGTATGCAACTAGCCCTCTGTTGTCCAATATCTCAAATGGACCACAGAATCTAGCTGCTAGCTTTGTAAAACTACCCATCTTCAATGATCTCTTCTTGGGCTTCACTTTCAAAAGAACATGCTCCCCTAGTTTGAATTCTCTGGCAATCCTATTCGTATCTGCATAACTCTTCTATCTATCTTGTCATGCCTTCAAATTATTCTTAATTCTAACCATATGGTCTTCCATATTCTTGAAAAATTATGGCCCAAGTACCAGTCTATTAGCTAGGTTATCCTAACTCACTAGAGTATTGCATTTCCTACCATACAAATCTTCAAATGGGCTCATCTTCAATGAATATTGATACCCATTATTATAAGAAAACTCAACTAAGTGCAACTAATCTTCCCACTTAGATGACTTATCCATCACATACATTCTCAATATGTCTTCAATTACTTGGTTGATTCTCTCTGTCTACCCATCTGACTGTGGATGCTATGCGGTGCTAAATTTCATATTTATACCAAATCCTTTAAAGAATCCCCTCTAGAAATTTTAAGTAAACTTTGTATCTCTGTCTGAAACAATTTCCTTAGGTATCCCATGCAACCTATCAATCTCCCTCATGTAAATTTCAGAAATATTAGTTGTTGTATGAGTCATTTTTTCAGGAACAAAATGAGCATCCTTTGTCAATTTATCAACCACTACCATGATTGAATCATGTTTCTTTTTCATCCTAGAAAATTTAGTTATAAAATCAATGGTTACCACTTCCCATTTATTCTTCGGAATTGGTAATGGTTTTAGCAAACCTGTTGGCTCAACCTTCACTCTTTGACATTCCATACATCTATCAATGTAGTCAACAACATCTTTCTTCATTCCTGGCCAAAAGAATTGGCTTCTCACTGTTGCAATTGTTTTCTAGTAACTAGGATGTCTGACATATAGAATATTATGCATTTCTTTTAATACCAAATTCCTATGTTCTCCAGAAATAGGAACATAAATTATATTTTATGCATAAGTAATCCATCTTCATTCATCTCATATTCTTTAATTTTTTGTCATACATTTTCTTGTTGTAAGCTTTATTTTACCTATAGGTAATGTCGATCTTTAACAACAACATCCAAAATGTTGTTCTTCAAATCTTATTGATGAATATTAATGGTTGTAGCATGCATGAGATGTACTCTTCTACTGAGTGCATCAGCAAATTTATTTTCTTTTCCTTTGATATGCTTGATGTCAAAATCTTATTCACTTAAAAATTCCATCCATATCGTTTTCCTGGCATTCAAAATTGGTTGCTCAAAAAGATATTTCAGACCACTATGGTTTGTTCTTAATTCAAATATATTTCCCATGAGATAATTCCTCCACATATTCAATATGTGAACAATGGAATCAAGCTCCAAGTCATGTTTGGAATAGTTCCTATCATGTTCTTTAAGCTTTTTGGACTCCTAACCAATGACATGTCCATTTTGAGTGAGGACTCAACCAAGTCCTTCCTTGCATGCATTTGTACATACCACAAAACTTTCATTTGGGTCAGCAATCTTTAAAATAGGTGCAATAGTAAGTAATTATTTCAACAAATTAAAGTTCCCTTCACACTCAGTTCTCCATTCAAATTTAATCCCTTCTTTTGCAAAGAAGTTATGGGATGAGCAATCTTAGAGAACCCTTCTAAAAGTCTTATGTAGTAACCATCTAGTCCCATAAAAGATATGACTTATGAAACATTCTTGGGCGTTGTCCGTCCTATAATGGATTCAATATTCGTTGGATATACTGCTATACCTTTTTTTGAAATAATGTGTCCCAAGTATTGGATCTGTTCTTGGTAAAAAAACACTTACTAAGCTTGGCATACAACTGATGTTCCCTCAAAACTTGCAATACCAATCTCAGGTGATGTTCATGCTCTTCCTTCGACTTAGAATAGATAAGTATGTCATCCAAGAATTAATCACATAAAAACATTTTGTGCATTGGTAGGTCTAAATGGCACAACTAAAAATTCATAATGTCCATACTTGGTTCCAAAGGTTGTCTTATTGGTGTCTTATTCCTTGATTCTTACCTAGTGGTATCCTGATCTAAAGTCTATTTTTGAAAATATATTTTCCCCTCTTAGCTTATCAAAGAGGTCATCAATTCTTGGTAGAGGGTATTTTTTCTTCACAGTGGCTTTATTCAGATGTTTAAACTCAATACACAACCTTAATGTTCCATCCTTCTTTTTGACAAAGAGTATTGGTGCTCCCTAAGGTGAAATGCTTGGGCGTATGTACCCTTTCTTCAACAATTCTTCCAACCACATTTGGAATTCCTTTAATTGTGGTGTACTCATTATGTAAGGTGTTTTTGATACTGGGGCGGCTCCTGGTACTAAATCAATAGAGAAATTTATCTCCCTCTTTGGTGGCAATCCTGGTATTTCTTGGAATACATATTCAAACTCTTACATTACCGAAAAATATTCAAGGCTTGGCCCTATTGTATTTTTTGGTTCCTCCACATGGGTTGCATACAATTGACATCCTTTCCTGAAACATCTCTTCAGTTGTAAGGTTAAAATCTCCCTTATAGAAATGGGTCTTGGAATTCCTTTCACAATGTTTTTTTTTCCTTCTTCATCAAGACATGTAAATGTCTTGTTATGACAATCTAGGACAGCATGATGCTTGTCTAACCAATCCATTCCAATTAGAATATCATGAGATCCCAATGGTATAATATTTAGATCAGCATTAGTATTCATTATGTTAATACTTATGGGACAAAATCTAACCACCTCATTGATCCTTCTTTTAGTTCTAGTGGCTAGCTGAACCAAACTTGATTTTTCAAGCTAAATTTTGTTCAAATGTAATATGTCTACTATTTTAGGATCAATGTAGAAATGGATTGCTACTGAATCAATTAAAATAGAAACATGTTGATTAGTGATATTACTTTCCACCTTGATCATATTGGATTGGTACTCTTCTTGTCGATATTCTAAGGCTGCATATATTAAGCCCATGTATTCTATCATGGTAGTTTCTTGTATGTTGTGCATAGTCTTCTCTTTATCTCCTCTGTGAGGGAAATCCTTGTACAGATGATTTTATTTTCACCCCCAACATTGGATTAGTGGTGTTCCTCTTTTTCCCAAGGAGTCTTCTTTCTTGGTTTCATCCTTACCAGGATGATCTTGCTAATTTTTGTTTAGGATATTTCTATTGAAAGGAGGTTTGAATCCCTTCCTTCTCTGATCATATTTCTCCTTCTTATTCCTCCAAGACTTTTGCATGGATTCTCTACCCTTGCCTTGCTCATACAGGTATTTAGCCTTCCTAATGATCTTTATCAAAGCCCTAGGCTCATCATACTGAATCTTTTCTTTATAAAAGGATGGAAGTCCACTCAAAAACCTATGCATTTTCACCTTCTCATCCTTTATAAACCCCACATACTTTAGCAATCCCAAGAATTTCCTTTTATACTCTACCATGGTCATTCTTCCAACTTTGAGTTCAAAGAAATCCTGCATTTTCTTTTCATATAATTTCTATGAAAGGTACTCTTTCTGAAAATACCTCTTGAATTTATTCAAAGTGATCCTAATCTCATTTATGTGCTCAACTTGTTTAATCTAATCCCACCACATAGAATATTTCCCATGCAAATGGTAGGTGGAAATTCTAGCTTCCAGGTTTGATGAGTAGTTATGAAGTTGAAAATAGCTACTGAGTCCAAGAAACCATGCTTTAGCATCATCTTCCCTTTCTCTTTCACCATCAAAGGATGGTGGCTTAAGCTTCCTCAGCTCTCCCTGGAAACTGTCCAATTCATGTCTTCTTCTTTGGTGCCTAACACGAGACACCTCTAGACTACTTATGGGATCTTCAGATGCATAAAATTTTCTTAATGAGTAAGGAAGTGAGTGATGTCTATGATTTATACTAGAACTTCTAGAATAACTAGATCTTTTTTAGTTATCTCTTCTTTCATGATATCTTCCCTCATCCTCTTGTCTTGAGTTTTATCCATTCTTTTCTTTCCTCTGCAACTAATTTAGGATTTGCATCACTTGAGAATTTATCTAATTTTGTTCTCTAATCATCCTCTCATTGTCTACTTTGTATCTTTGTACTTCTATTCTCGGGCTTCTCACAGTCTCTATTAAAGTTTCTTGCTCCCCTCTGGCCTTGTGTCCATTTGATTATGTCGTTGCATTACCAACATTGAAATGTTGCCCTTTGGATTCTCGATCATGAATGGAGGATCCCTATCCTTCCTCAATTTCTTGAATATGCACTCTTATCCTAAATTCATATGTTTATACCCCCTAATTTTGTAAAATGTGCAAGAAACCATTTTTGTTAGAAATATGCATATCATAAAAATTTGTCAATTAATGATACAGATCCCTTTTCTGATCAATTTATGAAGATTTATATCACAATTATCCCAATTCTATTAATTTCAGGTTATTCTCCTTTGAATCACCTTTACAATGACTGTTCTCTTGCCCAATTGTGAGTCTTGAGAAGAAAGTTATTGGTGGAAAAACAGTGAAGGAATATTCATTATCACATGCAACATAGTAGAAACGCTCAACAACTGTTTGATCATTCCTTCATATGTAAACTTGACCATTGATCTGCTCACTAGAATTCCATGTGAACACAATGTACACTAGTTGTTCGATCATTTATTAATTATTTCTCAGTCGTTGATATATATTAATGGATTCACCACAGATCTAAGTCATATCTCTTCTTCATTTCAGGCTTCTGCGATCTCCAAGTTGTACCCTCTAGTTTTGTCGCACTCACTTTGCAATTATACTTTGATTATTTTAGATTATTTTCTCTAAAGGTATATGATACATCATGAATTTTTGGATACTTCACTCTCTGGACATCCGATTGGTGACACATGGAGAGCTCTTGGCCATTGGGTCTATGATACATGGTGACCTCCTGGTCACTCGATCGATTCTCCATACTTAGTCATTTTCTCAAATATCACTGTGGGAAGTGGGTCTATATCACTTTCCCGGATTTATATCTGTGACCCCGTACATCCGACCGATTCTTGATACTTAGTCAAGTTTTTTGAGATATCTCCATTCAAGATATTCTTCATACTTAACCAATTTTCAACATCTTGTTATTGGTTCGTGGGTCCACAACATTTCTTCACATACCCCTTACTCTCTGTCATGCTCACCACCTCCAAGATATCTTGATACTTATTATTACTTAACCATTTTCCACTTCTTACCACAGGTGCACGAGTCCATGGGGATACCACACTTCTTTCCATACCCCCGGTCCTCCGTCGTGTTCTCCACCTCCACGAAATATTGGGACTTAGTCGATTTTCCACTTATTACCATGGGTTAATAAGTCTGTGGGGATACCACACTTCTTTCCATACCCTCAATCCTCTGTCTTGTTGTCCACCTCCACGACATCTTAGGACATAGTCAATTTTCCAACTCCTTTCGTGTAGACGTTGTAGATGAGGTGTCCTCCACGTGGGCTTCCGTTGATGTGGCACTAATCTGAATGTTGTTGGTGTTTCTATCGTGGTGCTGGCATGGCTGGGTTGGCCCACCAACATCAGGCCCTCTCCAAGTCTTTGATCCTAACTGTTGATCTCCATAGATCAATGAATAAGAGTTAACTTCCTCTGGATTCATTGTTCTTTCTCACAAAATTTCATTTCCTTGGATGGGGTTTCATACTTTACCATTTTCTTTTAATCCATATATATTTACATTTTCTATATAAACTATTGGTATTCATTTTCCCTTACGAGCGTGGGATATACACATATACATCAATAGTCGTCATTTATGTTGGTTGATGTATTATTGATTCTATAGCAGGTCTTCATGACCCAACGTTGTATCCAATAGATCTTTCTTTGGTCCATAAAGGTCTAGTGTTGAAACCAAGCCACTGATACAAATCTGTAACATACCCAACCACCAGGTTGGGCTACGCTACTCCAAGTGTTAGCACATTAACTTGTCAAAGCCTTAGTACTTTTGGTTTATACCTTAATTCTGCAAGTTTTTCCTGTCTCTCCTCCTTTTTTAGATCCGATCGTAATTTTTCCCTCTTGGCTTGTAGTTTTCTTCTGTTCTCCCTCATCCGTTTGATCGAACTTTTTCCTTAGTATCTTGCCCGATAAATATCGGCCATGAACCTCTCTTTTTTCCATAAAATTGATCACTTTTCTCTTTGCCTCTGTCATTGATCCTTTTGTTTTCTCAAACCCCACATTCATCCAAGTAATTGTTTACAGGTCACAATCGTGAGCACCAAGTGCAACACATGAAGCAGTTTGATGTGGTCTCAAATCAGGTGAGCGGACAAGGAGCGATTTTTCGCAGTTTCACGAGATGGAGTGGTCAAGGAGAAAAGTCATCAGATCTCACGAAACGTGAAATTGTGAGAAGATCATAGTTGTTAATCAAAGGAGAGATCTAGACCATTGGATCAACATTTCGCGATTTCGCGATTCACCAAAGTAGGAGGGCGGAGTATTGAAAGCTCGTGAAGCGCAAAGTCACGAAATGAGCCAGGTTGTCCGATCTTGAAGAGTCGAGGGTCGTTGATCTGACCTCAACAATTTTTAGAGGATCGAGAATCAGGAGTTTGGGGTTCTCGACATAAAGGTGTATCCATAGCATGAAATCCCAACACCCGAATAACCGTTGGTTTTAATTCTGAGTCATTCCAATTAAGGGGATGCATGGCTCCAGATCAGTAGGATCTCATTTTTGCAGATCAGGTTTTTGAAGTAAAACATGGTGCGAGACCCCTGAAACTCGAAATCGTGAAACGCCCGAGAATATGGCCCATGGTCTTAGAACGGGGTCACATGGGAAGGTGGTCCAAAAAGAGGGGCTAGTTGTGCCAAAGGACGAGAGCGCCTGTGTTGAGTGTAGAAGGAAAGCAGCATGGCCCGAGGCACCAAGGTTGTTTTGAGGAAGTCATGGGAACCGCCTAAAGCATTCTTGGGTGTGAGGCTGTGTCCTGATCCCAATGAAATCAGTTAATGGAAATGGGGGGAGGTAGTTGAAACATCGTTTCACCCCGTAAATGGAAAGGATGGAAAAACTGGCCATAGAGGCAGACTGTCAACCCAAGGTCCCTCTGTCAACAGATTCTCCTACAAATCCCATACTGATCTGAGATCATGTTTGACAGAAGAGTGCAAGTGTGGTCTAATAGAGGAAGATGCAGATGCCAAGCCTTGAATAAAGTTACCAGGGCACGCTTCTATAGCGGGGCGAGTTGATTTGAGTATATATACTCAGTTTTTATATTTTTGTAGAGGTCGATGGTAGAGCAAAGCTCCTGTATTGTAAAGTTTTAATGAAGCTCCTGGTTCCTGGTTATGTGTTGTAGCCTGAGACTTCTTGTTTAATAACATTAATCATTCTTATTCTCTCTTATCTTCCTCTGTTACTGAGAGAGTTCATGAATGACTGATTCACATGGATTGTTGTGATTGTATTATGTTGAATGATTCAAATGTAATGTTGTTATGATTTCTTTTAGCATCTTTGAGATTTGAATCCAATAGGACCTTGTGTTTAAGTTTTTCTTCCTTAGGCTGCTGGAAAACCCGATGTTCACAGCAGACCTCTACATTTTCCTCTCCGAAGTATTCCTCCTACTCACCCTTATTACAGCCTACTGGTTGAAGTTAAACCAAGACCTCACCTTCTTGTGCATATCAGCCCAATTTTCTGAGTTAATGACAATATTTTCTTGATATTTCTCCCATTTGACCTCTTTATAACCAACTTGTGACATACAATTCTAGTGGGTATTAGGCTTACCTCTACAGCAATCCAGAGGTGACTTCTGGTGCTAACATTTCTGGCGCCATTGTCAGGGATGAAATTGAATATTTTCCCTGGGATTGAACGACAAAGATTAATATTTCTAAAGGTGCATCAGAACTCAATACATTTAAGATTACAACTGTGCACCTGGTGACTCCATTGTGGTGAATCCACTGAGGACAACTCCATTGTTTCATCTATGGCTTCCAAAGGAAAACACACGAGGTCTACTCCATAGTTTCCTCTAGAAACACCTGAAGCTGACCCAGAGAAAATTATCAGAAAGGGAAAGACCCCTTGAGAAGGTACTTCTACTGTTGAACCAAGTATTTCTGATGATTTTCATTGCCCTCCTGTAGAAACTCTGATATCTTCTTCTCATTCTCCTATTATACAACTTGTTGGATTTTCCTGAAGTTCAAAGTTTGGGAGTGTTCATGTTGAGTTTTCCCCTCCTGGTCTGTGATTGGAGTGATAAATCCTTGTCACTCCTCTCTCCCCTAAATTTTTTTTTTGGTTTAGACACAGTGCCTCAGGAGATTTTCCTACCCTAGGCTTTACCACCCCTCCTTATATTACTGTTGTTGCTACTACAGAAAGGGAAACCTATTTTCCCTCAATCCATGTAGCCTTTTATCCAAACCCTCTGTTGTGTCCCTTTCCTCCCAGAAACACACCCCCAATTTCCTTTGTTCGAACTCCTTCCCCTCCTAGTTCTCCTCCACATATTATCCCCATGGAAGGAGAAAATCCCCCCATGAATAAAATGGAAGCTATAATAGTTGCTAGGTATTCCCTTGTTGTTTTGCCTCGGCCTATGAATTCCCTCCCAGCAGATGGCTACCTTAAGAAATTGCCCAAGTTCATGGGAGAGGGAGACGTAACCACAGAAGAACACCTTAAAGCCTTTTACATTTTTACAGATCATCATGTTATCATGCATGCAGACATATGGATGAGGATTTTTGTTCATAGCCTTGAGGGCGAGGCTAGGAAGTGGTTTAGGGCCTTTCCTCCTGGATCTATCGATGGGATTGAAGCCCTAGATGAAGCATTCTTAAAGAATTGGGGGGACAGAAAGGATTTCCTTTTCTATATTTTAGAATTTGGATCACTGAAGAAGAAGGAAGGGGAATCTGTTTCTGACTTCTCAAAGAGATTTAATAAAATGTATAGCAAAATTCCCACTCAGGTTAAGCCTACATAAACCTTTGCACAGATTACCTATTCTAGTTCTTTTGATCATGAATTTTGCCTCCTATTACGAGAAAGGAGAGCTACCTCCTTGGCTCATATGCAAGATGAAACCATTGAAGTAGAATCCAATATTATGGCAATAAATGAGCTTAGGAGTAAGGCTGATAGGGACAGGAAAAAAGGAAGGTCTGAAACTTCAACCTCTTCCATTGTTACCCACCCTCAAGATGATGAGCTTATCAAATTAGTAAAATCTCTTGTTGTTGATATGGAGAAGATAAAACTTGAAACAAGACAGACCTATAGAAACACTCAAAGCGTTGATAACAGAAGCACCTTTAGGAGACATAATAGTTCTCCTCAGATACTTCCAAGAGATCAAAGAGGTCGGGATAGGGATGATCAAAGAATTCAAGACCCTCTCCAAAATAATCTTGTCAATGATGAGGGAGAAGAGGAAGAGGAATTTGATCCTGAAATCCATTGTCTTGGAGATACCTCCTCATTTCCCCATTTAACTCAATCTGCATACGAGGAGTCTCTAATGGATAACCAACTAAATGAGCTGAGTAAAGAAGAAAAAACTAGCCACGCCGCAAACAGATATAATCTGAGATCCAAACAGAAAGAAGGGAAATCGGACATCCCTGGTCGACCTACCAAAGTAGAAACACCTGCTAAAGATATTGCAGACCAAAGTAGGGAAAAGAAGGCACAAACCCCCCCACCATTGGTCAAAGGTCATGTTAGTAACATTTTTCATCCGAGGCACAAGAGTATTCAGGATTGCAAATAGCGTGAGGAGCGTTGGGCGCAGCTCACAGAAGAAATATATTTCAGGCTTAAATCAAGCGAGCGAGCACTCCATTCTTCTGCAGCAAGAATTCATCGACCAAGCAGAGAAACATTTGATGGGTTGTTGCATCTAACCGAGTTGCGTTAAGTATGGCACAAAAGGGTTTTCAGGGGGCGTAAATCACAATCAGTACAAGCGCAGTAGTTATTTCTCGAACTCTGGGTTCGTAACTTCGAAGGGCAGACTATGTCTTTAAGTTGCGCGAGATTGTGAGTTACGAAAAGTGCCCAGAAAGGGTCAACCTTCACTGACCACCACGTCTCGGGACATCACGAGGGGAGAATGCCAAAGTTTGATACTCTAGCTCGCGAAGCCGCGACTTGCGAGAGGTGTTAGTGCTTGGGCTCTGGCCGATGGTTACATGCAGAGAGCGCTGCCCAGAAAGGGGGCCCGAACCGTATCGCCATCTCGGGGATTGGGAGTTTAGAAAAGGGAGCCAAGGGTCTTTGACCCACGAACTTGTGAATCGCTATAGGGAAAGAAATTTTAAAGTTGGGCCCACAGTATCAGAGGGAATTCTCAGCCATCCATTTGAAGCGGACACCTGGCGTGTGATTAGGCTCCCCGCCTTTTCGCCCATCGCGGTTTTGAAGAACAAAAAAAAGCTCCATCATATCCTGATACACAAAGTAGCGAGAGCATTCAAGACCTGGGGCCCACGACATCGTCAGGAAATTTCAGAGCCGTCAGATCTAGAGGGATGCATGGTGCCAGATTAAGCCGTCTCGGCGTTTCACTCATCACAATTTCAAAAGCAGGGATTAGCTCCTTCCCATTCATGAACGTCGAAAGCGCCTTGGGAATAAGCACGTGGTCACAGCCCGTGATCACTTGGGGGAAAGAAAGGAGTTGTGACAATAAATCCAAAGGTGCCGAGTTCAGTTACAGATGGGATCATCGCGATCTCCAGGCGTCGTCAGATCCGATCTCAATATTGTTTCTCGCTCGGAGTAAATGAAGGCAAGGAGAGGTAGTTGAAACCTCTCCTACCCATTTTGCTCGAGAGGGTCCTGTGTACCCATTTTTCCAGAGAAGCCATGCCAAGTTATCAACTAGCCAGAGGAAGTCTGCACACGCTAGCTCGACACTTAATGGTTCAGCTATTCCCCTTGCAGGAACCATGCACAGTTAAGGTGGTGTATGAAAAGGATTATCCGTTCTAATTCGGTGGAAGGGACACCAGGCCTTTGGTGGCTGAACATGCCTCCATTAGGTGAATTTTCCTGAGTATATAGACTCAGTTGTGGTATTTTGTAAGGGATCGATAGTAGAGTGCAACTCCCGATTGTAAAGTTTTAGCAGACATTCTATCTTTCTGGTCATGCATCTGTATATGAGATTTCTTATTTTATAACAGACAGTCTTCTTTTTCCATCTAAGTTTTAATCTTATACTAAGAGAGTTCGTGATCGACTGATTCACATGAATTATGGAAATTTTGTTGTGATAAAGGATTTATTGTGGCATTATTGTTTTCTCTGGTTTTCTGCGTTTGAATGTAGGAAGATCTTGCGTTTAGATGTCTTCTTCCACAGTTTGTTAGGAACCTGATGTTTACAACATACCTTTTCATCTCTTTGATACAAGTCTTCCCCCTACTCACTCCTACTACAACTCATTGTCTGAAGTTACCTAAGACCTCACTTGCCCATGCATGCTCGGCCTAGTTTCGAAGTTAAGACCACATCATTTGAGTTAACCCCCATCTGATCACCCCATTAAACAAATCGTGACATATACTGATGGGCGTTGGGCTCTGCTCCTGCTACAATCTAGGGGTGACTTTCGACGCTAACATTTCTGGCACCATTGTCGGGGATCGAAGTTGAAAATTTTCCCCGGGATTGAACGACATTGAGCCTCTAATTCTGAAGGTGCATCGGGTATCAGAGCCTTTGAAGATTGCTACTGTGCACCTGGCGACTCCATTGTGACGACTCCACTGTGGCGAACCTGTCGTGTTAATTGTGGCTTTAAGAGGTAGACACATGAAGTCTCACCCACAACTGCCTCTAGCTACCCCTGAAACTGATCCGGAGGTGGTTCTTAGAAAAGGGAAGAACCCTGAAGAAGAAGCTTCCACCGCTGAAACAGGTAAACCGCCATATCCTTCTGTAAGAACTCCATTTTCTCCTCCTCAGTTTCTTAATAGACCTCCTTCATAGGTTTCCCGTTTCCTAAAATTTGGGAGTGTTCATGTTGATTTTTCCCCTCCTGGTCTGGGATTCGAGGGAGAAACCCTTGTCACTCCCCTCTCCTATGAAGCTACACCTTGGCATAGACCCAGGACTGCAAAATATGTCCCCACTCCTGCACAAAGAGGAGCACCTGGTGACTTGAGCTCATTATCCTTCTCCTTAAATCCCCTCTTGTTTCTCACTCCACTTCGAGACTCATTCCCAGGAGCCCCTTCGCGAACTCCTTCTCCTCCAAGCTCTCCTCCACCTAATATTCCTATGGCTGGTGCTAATCCCCCTTTGAATAGAATGGACGCCATAGTCACTGCCAGATATGCTCCCTTAATCCTACCTCATCCTATGAATCCTCTCCCTGCTGGAGATTACTTGAAATACATGCCCAAGTTCACCGGGGAAGGGGACATAACCGCGGAAGAGCATCTGGCTTCTTTCTACAGTTATGCAAAAAACCTGAACATTGAAAATGAGGATGTCTGGATGATATTCTTCGTCCAGAGCCTAGATGGCAAGGTGAGGAAGTGGTTTAGAGGATTGGCCCCTGGATCTATTGCTGGGATCGAAGCCCTGGATAGTGCTTTCCTGAGGCAGTGGGGAGATAGGAAAGATTTCATGTATTACATGACAGAGTTCGGATCTTTGAAGAAGATGGATGAAGAGTCTATCTCCGACTTATCCAAAAGATTCAATAATATGTATAACAAGATCCCCGCCAAAATAAAGCCTTTAGAAGCCTCGGCCAAGATTTCTTATGCCAGTGCGTTTGGACCTGATTTCTGTCTTTTATTGAGGGAAAGAAGAGCCACCTCCTTAGCCCAAATGAAAGATGCAGCCATAGAAGTGGAATCCAATGTATTAGCATCTTATAGACTGAGGAACAAGGCCAACGCAGACAGAAGAAAGGGAAGATCCGAAACCTCAGCCTCTAGCCCATCGGTGCCCCACTCTCAAGTGGATGAACTGACCAAGATGGTGAAGTCTCTATCCGTAAAGATGGAGAGGATAAAGGTGGAAGGGAGGCAAGCATACAAGGGCCCTCAGAGCGCCGAAAACAAAGGAGGTTTCAAGAGGCCAAACAATATCACTTCCCCGACCGTGCAAAGAGAAAGGGGAAGAGACAGAGAAGACCAGAATATTCAAGCCCCTTTCCAAAACAATTTTATGGATGAGGAAGAAGAAGGGGAAGAGGATGAGTTGGATCCTGAAATCCATTGTTTCGAAGACACTCCTCTTTTTCCTCATCTCACTCAATCAGAATACGAGGAGTCCCTCATGCACAGTCAGCTTAATGAACTGAGCAAGGAAAACACGACTAGTAGCTGCCAAGGCAGATATGACCTGAGGTCCCAGAAGAAGGCGGTAACACATGATGTTCCTAAGCAGTCAACTGGAAGAGAGAAGCATGCTAATGAAGTAGAAGATAGTCGTAGAGGTAAGAAGACCCGACCCCTCTCTCCCATAGTTCAGAGTCATGTTCCCGAAATAAGAGAAATTCTGAAGCTTACATCTTCTTTTAATTTCGGGCATGAAATTCAAAAGATCAGAATCCCTGTGCCCCTAACCGAGTCGATTAAGAATGAAGGGTTCAAGAAGCGCTTCTCTAAGATTTTACAATCTGAGATCTCATGCCTCCCCACAGACTCCATCAATTTTCAATATGAAAAGCCTGCAGTTATTCTAGGTCCTATGGTAGAATAAAGAAATGACTCATCCCCTCCCTTCCACACTTCCTTGAACATACATGACAAGGTATTGCACAACTGCTTGATGGATTCAAGGGCTTCTCACAACCTCATGCCCAAAACTATCATGGAAGAGTTAGGGCTATAAGTCACCCGAGCCTATCATGACCTCTATTCCTTCGACTACAGGAAAGTTCAGTGTCTAGGAGTTATCAAAGACTTGGTCGTGACCTTGTTCCAGTTGCCCATGAAAAGTGTGGTCATGGATATTGTAGTGGTTGATGTCCCCCCCAAGTTCGGTATGTTGTTATCAAGATCTTGGATAAAAATACTGGGGGGAACTTTGCAAATGGATCTCACATATGCTACTATCCTGGTGTTCGGAGGAGATCATAGGAGGCTATATAGAGAAGCCCAACTGGCCTATATAATCAGTGATGAAGCCAATCCTACCAACCATCCCATTTTCGCCTTGGACACTGATTTAGGTTCCATCTTACTGCAACTCACTCATGCTCCCGAGCCTCCTCTTGAACTCAAAAATCATCCCACCACTCCTCGTGAACTTCCTCCCTCCATCACCCCCATTTGGAAAATGTTTTTCGATGGAGCCTATTCCAGGGAAGGCGCTGGTGCTGGGGTGTTTTTTGTGTCACCCACCCAGGAAACCATATCTCTGTCATAAAAATTAGAATTTGAAACCACCAACAATGTGGCAGAGTATGAAGCCCTTGTTCTAGGATTAAGAGTTGCAAGGGAAATGGGAATTTAGGAGATAGCAGTGTTCGGAGATGCAGAGTTGGTGGTCCAACAGATTAGAAGCGCTTATTAGGCTAAGCACCCTCGACTCAGAAATTACAGGAATGAAGCATGGGACTTAATTGACAATTTCTTCTCAGCCTTCAAAATCTCTTTTATTCCAAGGGAGGATAATGTTGTGGCCGACCCTTTAGCTGTCTCAACCAGTTTTCTCAAGGTTCCTCTGCCGCCTATGGTCAAATCTGATGTTGAAATAAAATATAGGCCCTCTGTACCGGACAATATCAAGAATTGGAAGGTATTCGAAGATGATTTGGAAATCGAAAGATTTCTCCAATCTGTTGATGAATTTTCTGCGTTGCACATTGATCAGGATCCTGACACAGAAGGTGACTCTCACCCTGAGGTGTTTTTAAATAAAATTGCTAACCAACAGATTATTCAGCTACCTAGCAATCACATTCCGAGGGGACTTATTCATTTAGAAAGATTGTTCGATGGGAATGATGTGGCAGTAAAGGGTAGGGTTTCAGATGAAGATGTTGATACAGCCGAGTGCAACATTGGCACACAGGAGGAGACTAAATTTGTCAAGCTGTCAAAGAGTTTTGATGCAGGAGCATCCCTCATGACAAGCAAAACCAACGTGGAAGCACAAGATAGATGGAAGACATCTAGCGCAAGTTTTTGAGTTTCCCTTGAAGTTGATGCACAAACATAAATGAGATCATTTAATTTAGGTGCCTTGGTAAAATGTAATCAGACCTCAATCCATACGCTCTCTTCTGATATAGCTTGGTAAAATGAAATCAGACCTCGAGCCATACGCTCTCGTCTGAGATAGACAGAGGCATTTATAGTAGTAGATGCAGGTAGATAGAATTGAATTCTTAGATTAGACAGTTTTAGAGTGCAGGAGGGAAAAATAGATATAGACACCCTCATTTCTCATTGTAACATAGATAGAGAAACCAACATAATTCTGAGTAGGAAGAGCATAGGAGAATAGAAGAGAGTTGTAGAAGACGTCCATGTACAGATCTTGAACTAATAGAAGAAGTTGATTCAGATTCATGGTTGTTATGTTATTCTTTGTGTATGTGTGTTGAATGCTCTACTTATGAGAATTATTTCCTATTATGCATTTTCTATTATGCTGTGTGTGTGATTTCATGTGTTGAGATTGAAATATGAGAGGGAGTGAGGTGAGTTACAATTGTTTCTCTTTGAGCGAGGATTCATGCAAGGAGTGCAGTTGAAGTTGTCCACAAGGAGTGCGTTGACAGAAGGCTCAGGGAGTTAAACTCTTGTTATCAAAGCATTCAGAACAGAAAGTGGGTTGCTAAAGCCATGCAAGGAGTGTGCAGGCTGAGGAGAGTCTCAGTCGTGAAACTGAGCAGAAGATTTGGAGGACTGCTGCTATGGGTATGCGCAGAGTCAAAGGAAGCTCGAACAGTTGAAGTGTTCGTAGTTTTTCCGCAAGGAGTGCGTGCAAAGAACCTCGTTGATGTTGGTGAAGTGATGAAGGAGTCTCGTGGAAAGACACTTTTTTCATCTCGTGGATTAACTAAGGAAGAACGGATGGTCGAAATCCTATGAGGAGATTTCACAAAGTTCCGAGGATCGTCAGATCTTGTAGAGGTGCAAGGAGGTTATGGTGGAAAGGTCCGAAGGGTTTGAAGCTCAGGAGGGGCAGAGCCATCGGTTCAGAGTCACAGGAGCCATCATATCTACACTTGGTATCATGTATCGGGGACTCGTGAGTTGAAGCCCCAAAGTTGTGCAGCAGGAGCAGCGATATCGCGAGACGCGATATCCCTACAAGATCAGAGTCATTTTTCGTGGAGGACACGTGTAAGGAGATTCTCTCATCTCGCAGACTCGGACATTGGAGGACCGAAAAGGAATTCATTCGACTTCACGAGGGGTGAGGTGGTGAGAGATTTGGAGCCGTCCATCTGAGGAGGACAGGTGGCAGAGATCGAGAGATCTCACGAACTCGGGATTTCGCAGGGTGAAAGCCCAAGTATTGGGTGTTCAAAGTCGCGAGGCGCGAGGACGCGAAGCGGTGAAGTGGCAAGAGGATTGTAGCCGTCCATATGAGGAGGATAGGTGTCAGAGATCGAGATATCTCGCGAACTCGGGAGTTCGCAGGGTGAAAGCCCAAGTATTGGGTGTTCAAAGTCGCGAGGCGCGAGGACACGAAGCAACGAAGTGGCGAGAGGATTGTAGCCATCCATCTGAGGAGGACAGGTGTCAGAGATCGAGGGATCTCGTGAACTCGGCAGTTTTCAAGATAAAGGCCCAAGGATTGGGTACCCCAAGTCGCGAGGAGGCAAGGCGCGAGAAGAGGATAGCCGTTGGATCCAGATCGTAGGAGGACAGTTGGATTTGCACGTGGGATCATGTGCCGAAGTCTCGTAAGAAAAGACCCGAGAATTTGGTCACGGAGATCGCGAGGTTGTGAGAAGCGATATCCCGACAGCTGGAGGAGTGTGTGGGCCATAGTGAAGCCCGTGAGTGGAATACAGGTGGCACGAAGACCTCGGGATCTCGCCGGGAGAAGTCCCGAAGTATTGACGTTAGGATTCGCGAGTCGCAAAGTGCTAAGGAGCCGAGGTTCGTGTGGACGCATGGCAGAGCATAAGGTGGGACCCGCGTGGTCAAAGGATGGACACGCGTTGCCTGGAGATAGAAGTCAACATTCCGTTGGAATCTCGCATCTTGGGGATTCGCAGAATAGGAGGGTGAAAACTCGACGGTTCAACCGGCGAGGTGGGCAGGTTGCAAGGTTGCGAGAGGCGCTAATAGTTAAGCCTAGCCCACGGTTGCATGCAGTGAGGGCACTAACAAAGAAAGGAGCTATACTCGTATCGCTATTTCGGGTATCACAAGTTTGGAAAGGAAGAGTCTGAGGCTTTGATTCACAAACTCGCGAGATAGCGAGATTTAGCTGATATCTTGATAGCAAAGGGGAGACCTCGGGGAGAGATTGTTGTGGGTGCAGATTTCCCAACAGGGAAATAGAAGAACCTTGGAGTTCTTCGGGTCGAGAGGAAAAATATCCTGTGAGAGCGGACGTGCCTGGGTGGCACGCCCCTGCGTCAAGTGGTATCAGAGCTTATTACTTGTTTGTATATTTCAGGCAAGAGAGGCAGGAGGAGATAAGAGAGCACTCTGATACACATGTCAAGTGGTATCAGACCTTAGAAAAGCTTCTTTGCTTTCTGTAGCAGAGGACGAGGATAATTCACCATGCCGCCAAGGAGGAGAGGTAGACAATCACCCAATCTAGAGGAGGAAAGGGAATTGTCCAGAGAAAGAGGTAGGCAAGTACAGGATCCAGACATGGAGAGAGAAGTGTGAAATCTTCGTGCCAGAATGGAGGACATGGAGACATCACAGAGGCGCAAAG